>PVHY01031136.1:0-12869 GCA_004024945.1 Uropsilus gracilis
GAGAGACCCTCAAGTGCCTACCTCTGAGGTTTGGAGGGAAAAGGGGCATCATTGGACTGTGTTTAGGACTATTGGGCTAAAGGGTGACTAGAGTAAGATAGCTGGCCATTTGTGGCTTTAAAAAGAAATTTTTCATTTCTTGGTTAACTTTCCTTGTTAATAGTTTTCTTGTTAACTTTCTTTGTTAATAAAATCCCTTGATAAACTGCATTTTGAGTAGCAACTGCTACATGAGGGTGAAATGGACCTCTGGTTTATTAGTTGGAGGCTTTTGCCCCTCCTTTTTTTTCGGACTGGATTTCACTTATACTTAAAATCAGAAGACAAAATTCTAGTACTAATACTAGCTAGAGTTTATATGAACACACAATTTTGGCCTTCACTTTTATCAAATGGAATTTTCCCTTCTTACTAGATCTGAAACAGGGCAACAAGAAAAATACTTTTTGCCATTAACTTAAACACATATGGGCCTGCTTCTCTCTCCCTGAAGCAGGCTACTAGCAGTTTACATTGGCAATTGCCTTTACCTTTAACTGGACACACCTATGCCCACTTCTCTCCCTAGGAAGCAGGCTACAAACTGTTCATTAGCATTTTCACTGTTCACCTTTACCACTGATATGCAAAAGCCAGCCAGCTGCTTCTCAGCTCCCAGCTCCAAAAACTGCAGAAAAGAAAAACTTAGAAACACAGTTTAAACTTTACACTAGTTTGCCAGGCACGGTGGCTCTTGCCTGTAAGCTTCAGCCTATGAAGCGGCCAGGGCTAGAGATGGCGGTTCGAGTCCCACCTGGGACCCGTAGCGAGACCTAGTTCCAAAAAAATAGCTGGGCGTGGTGCCACGCACCTGTAATTCCAGCTACCTGGGAAGCTGAGGCTGGGGATTGCATGAGTCTGTAGTACCCCGGGCAATGAGATCCTGCAGTTCCACGGGCAAAAATAGCAAAACCTAGTCTCAAAAAATAATAATAATAATAATAATAAAAAAAAAAATAAATAAACTTTACAATAGTTTGCCTCAATTTGCCCTCTTTAAACTCGTGGATTCTTTCCACCATCCCCAGCCTTCTCAACCAAAATTCCAAGTCAAAGCAAGACTATCAGTACAGACTAATTTATTTGTAACAAAGTGATTTCCTAATTACTACAAAAGAAACATGTAAGTAAAACTCAGATTACTTTAACATTGTCCAAAATCTTTCTCAGCATTCTACAAAGTCCTTTCCCAGATTGCCCAAAAATCCTCAGTCTCTCAGTCCTGATCATCTCACCAATGTCAGCCAGTCAGAGTTCCTCTCCACATGTTTGAAGACATCTTTCTTTGGTGCGCTCCTTTGGCATGCTTCAACTCCTCCATGCTATCTTCTTGTCCTTCAGGTCGTTGAAGAAACTTCATGGTGCCGGACCCAGCAAAGTTCACTTTCTTTTCATGCCTAACTTTTGCACAGCCTCGTCCAAACACAAGTCAAACTCAGCAAAACAAACTCCAACATGGAGTTCAAATCTGCAAACTTCTTAACCGCCTTTAGTACTACACATGCGGCTAGCCCAGGTCAGCCAAGGGCTGCAGGCCCCAGGCCTTGGCCACATGACCAAGCTCACAGATTCACATCTCCATCTTACAAAATGGCTGAAACCAAACCTGAATCTCTATTTCCATTCCCATCTTTCTCTTTTCCTTTCCTCCTCTTTTTCTCCTGCTCTTTGTTTCAAACCTCTTTTTATATTCTGTTTTCCCTGCCTTCCAGGAACAGCTCTTGAATCTTACATCACAAAGAAAAAAAACTGTTTCACTTCTTCCTCCTGCCTGCACCTCCCTGAAGGGAAATTCCAACTAAAGTCCATTCTCACATTTTAGCATACCTTCCTTGAAATCTGCAATCTTAAACAGGAGACAATGGGGGGGGGGGATGGATGGGATGGGATGACAGGGATGGGCTCGGGGAGCCCACCCTATCAACTTTAATTACTAGTAAGCTCTTAGATCAGTACTTACTTTTATCAGTACTTTTCAAGTGGTTTGGGATGAAGGACCAGGTTATTGTTTTTTAATATTTGTATTTTAATGTCTAATCTTTGTGTCAGTGCTAAATAACTATAAATGTGCTTACTATAACTAAGTCTCACTTCTGTAGTTCACTTTACCATTTGCCGGTAACAGAATGTTCATATGCAGGCATAGTTCTGGAACATACACTGCATTCCTCTGTTTTGAGACAGTGTGAGAAGTCATCCATAGAATGTCTACCACTTGGCATAGGGTCAGGGCAGAGAATGAGCCTGTGATTTTGGACTCTACATTAAGTACAGATATTTGGAACAGTAGAAAAGATTCCTATTTGCCCACAATTTTGGGTTATCTAAAAGTTTATTTAATCGCTATTATTTGATGATATATTATTTGTGCATTATCAAAACCCCAGTCATTATATCTCTCTTAATAGAAAAGATTATGGGGGAAAATGTTATAGTAATGACTGGCACTTGTTGTGGGATAGAAATTATAAATTAAAATAGAAAGCAGACTTTAGCATTCATGACCAAGAGTGAAATCCAGTCTACTGCCTGTTTTGTTACTAAAGTTGGACTGGGACACAGCCATGCTACTTAATTTATATATCTTCCACTTTGGTGTTACAAGGCAGTGATGAGGACTTTTGACAAGGGACCATAATAACCCTCAGAACCAAAAATATTTACTATCTAACCCTTAATAGAAGTTCACTGACTCTTGATCTAAGGTGGTATTACCTATATCCTTCTGGTGACACTCTTCCATTACCTTTTACCTGATAATCTCCATATAGAACCATTAAAAATGGGGGGTGTGAGAGAAAAAGGAGAATTTATCTTTTAGGAAGGTTTTGGAACTGCTATTAGAAAATCACGGTGGCTCGTGCTTGTAAGCTTCAGCCTATGAAGCGGCCGGGGCTAGGGATCGCGGTTCGAGTCCCACCTGGGACCCGTAGTGAGACCTAGTTCCAAAAAAAAAATAGCTGGGCGTGGTGGCGCGCGCCTGTCATCCAGCTACTTGGGAAGCTGAGGCTGGGGATTGCTTGAGTCTGTGGTACCCCGGGCAACAAGAGCCTGCGGTTCCACAGGCAAAAATAGCAAGACCTAGTCTCAAAAAAAAAAAGAAAATCAATTTACATATATTTACTGAGTGCTCACTTTGCTCAATGGGGAGGAGCTTGTTTCTCTTGTAACACTAAGGAAGTGTTAGATGTGGGTCTTGCCCTCAGGGTTTGAACAAAATGTGTAACTGTTATGCTCTGTACATGCAAATTGAGTGAACAATTGAGTTCTATTGTATGGACTGGCAGGAAAGACAAACCAGAGTTTTGACTCTTAAGCTCCCTTTCTAAGAGCTGTCTCCTTTCTTGGCTTTCCTGGGAAAAGACAAACAAGTTTAAACAATATATCATCCTTGTTCCATTAACAAAAACAGGAAGAAGATGTAAAATGTTAGATGTCATGATTCCAAATCCTCAAACCATAGATCTCATCATTTAGTAATTTGTACTTCTCATCATTTAAATTAGTACTTATTTACTGAATGATGCTGTGGCCAAACCCTATGTGACTCTACCACAGTGGGAAACTACAGAGAATTTAAAGCGTACTTAGAAAAATGAGACTGACACAGGTTGATATAAATAGATATTAATTAAATTTAGCACTAAGTGTATAGAGATCTCAAAGAAGAAAGCATTTGTAGGCAAGGCTAAAGAAGGAGTTAGGACTTAGAACTACTTTTTTTTTTTTTTTTGAGACTAGGTCTTGCTATTTTTGCCCGTGGAACCGCAGGCTCTCGTTGCCCGGGGTAACACAGACTCAAGCAATCCCCAGCCTCAGCTTCCCAGGGAGCTGGGATTACAGGTGCGTACCACCATGCCCAGCTATTTTGTGGAACTAGGTCTCACTATGGGCCCCAGGCGGGACTCGAACCGCCATCCCTAGCCCCGACAGCTTCATAGGCTGAAGCTTACAAGCACAAGCCACCGTGCCCGGCCTAGGACTTAGAACTACTTAAAGAGAGAAATTTAAGAAGGGCTAGTGGGTGGTAAGAGTACCATTTGAACAAATTTAGTAGATTTTATGAGTACCTACTGGTTCTTTGCATTATGCTTGCATTATGCTAGGACTAGGAGATGCTTATGTTCTAGTTATTAGACATACAGAGGACTAACTCTAGCCTGTGTGAACACAAAACAAATGTTTAAGACTAGTCTGACTTGTGATTAATTCATTAATACTATCTTATATTTGACTAAAAATTCTTCCTAGTCATCTTCATTTTAAAAATTAGATCATCTTAAAATTCAGATCATCTTAAAAATTAAACTGTTGAGCCGGGCATGGTGGTGCGTGCCTGTATGCTTCAGCCTATGAAGTGGCCAGAGCCAGGGATGGTGGCTTGAGTTCCGCCCAGGGCAACATAGGGAGACCTAGTCCCAAAAATTAGCAGGGCATGATGGGGCATGCCTGTAATCCCAGCTACCTGGGAAGCTGAGGCTGGGGATTGCTTGAGTCTGTGGTACCCCGGGCAACGTAAGCCTGCGGTTCCATGGGCAAAAATAGCGAGACCTAGTGTCAAAAAAAAAAAAAAAAATTAAACTGTTGAAAATATTAAAAACCCAGAATCTCAAGGTGAATGAATATGTTGATTTTTTAAATATTCTACAAAAATTAAAAATACATAAAAACTATCATATAAAAGAAATCTGGCCGGGCATGGTGGCGCATGCCTGTAGGTGGCAGCCTAGGAAGCCATGGCCGAGGCCAGGGATCATAGTTCGAGTCCCGCTGGGGGCACGAAGCGAGACCTAGTCCCAAAAAAACAGCTGGGCGTGGTGGTGCATGCCTGTAATCCCAGCTACGTGGGAAGCTGAGGCTGGGGATTGCTTGAGTCCGTGGTACCCCGGGTAACGAGAGCCTGCGGTTCCACGGGCAAAAATAGCAAGACCTAGTCTCAAAAAAAAAAAAAAAAATCTAAGTTGCTTGTATTATTAATTATAATATAGGCCATGTTTTCAGTAACCGATGAGCATTTTTCCTACATGTGATGGACAGGTGAAAATATTAAATAATGGTACTTCAAAACTCAAAAATACTTTGTTTAGTTCTAAGAATGTTAGATACACATATGCAATTCTCTCCTCTGTTTTCTAAGCAAACTTTTAGTATCCTTTGTAAGAAAAGCTTTTATAATCACATAGTAGAAGAGTTGTAGCAGTCTATCAGTAAGACCCCTCAGTTGCTCTATATTTATTTTTTTATAAACAAACTTTGGCTGAACTATTTGTTTTCGGCATGTAGAACAGGAAACAGCTGTTGCGCTTTCTGTTTTGTACAGAGTTCCTGTGAGGATGTAATGATCCTGGTTTTTTACCTATTGCTAAATAGTGAAGCTGAGTATCCATGACTAAAGTGTAAAGAATCAACTATTTGTGATGTTTGAATTGTCAGACTTCATGAGAGTAGAGACCGTGTGTTCTATCCTCCATGGGAACCCTGTACTTGGCAGGAGGTGCTCAGGAAAGCCCTCTTAGCAAGATGATATCTGGTATGAAAGTGCCAAGTTCTAAGTTATGAGGTCATGTCTTACCGTTCATAAGAAAGCAAAAGTCTCACTTCAAAATTTGATAAAAATTTCATTTATTTATATTACATGCATTGAAGCTGATATTTGGTGCCTAAAATTAGGCAAGAAGAGAGACCTAGCAAGGCTTTTCGGCTGGGTTTATGCAGTTACCAGCTAACAGAAATGAATACAAAGATTTTGATTAGCTGTTAGGTAGTGTATATGCCAATATTTATATAACTCTTCCCGTGTCTTCTTTTCCAAGAGGAAATTAGATCCTTTCAGGATGGTCTCAGGGTCAACTTCAACTTGTTTTCTAACTTACGATCTTTAAATAACCACAAACCTCCATTCTATATATTCCTAATTAAAAGTGGCTAGATGCACGTGTGAGGGAAGACTCACAGACTCTCCAGCAAGTATTTTGGAGAAAAGAAAACATCATTTTCCTAAAATTTAGATGGTGAAACTGAAGTTAACCCAGGGTGTTTATTTAACATAAAGTGTTAAATAAATTTAAAAAAGAACTGTTTATTGTTTCCTACAGATATCAAAGTAAAGGAGCAGTCTTTGGAAAACCTAATCAAGTAAGTTCTTGAGAATACTTAGATGCCTTTTTAATACCTTAATAATTCAGTAAATTCTATTTGAATGGCATGAGTTATAAAGAATGTTGAATATCAAAATTTATTTGTAATTAAAAATAGAATACTTTTAACCTTATGAAATGATAAGCAGCATGACAGAGTAGATATGGCAATAAATTTCATAGATTTAATACAGAGAATAGTGGGGTGGCACTAAGTAAGCCCTTAGCATTTGCGGAGTGAATTAATACACTGCGAGTCAGAAGACATAGTTTGAGTCCCAAATCTACCTCTGGTTATATGCTTTTAGGCAAGCTATCATTTTTTGAGTCTTTCTATATATAACGAGTCCTAACCCCTTTTCCTTCAAGAGGCAGTGTCTAATAGAATAGCTCCATGTAATTAATGAGCACTTGAAATATAGCCAGTGCAACTGAGGAACTGAGTTTCCAATTTAATTTTAAGTCTTTTCAAACTTAATATTTGACTCAATTATTATAAAACTTTAAAGCATATTTAGAAAAACTTCAATATATATATATCTCAATTTTAAAGCAATTTTATGAAATCTAAATACAAATATTTCTAGTGGAAATTTAACATTTGAAGATGGATTATTAGTATAAAATACAGAGTCCAAGTTCTTAATACGAAATCACTCTCTATAGGAATAAATGTTGACTAAATCCAGTATTTTGGATACATTGGGTATGTTGGGTTGAATAAAATATATTACTAAAATTAATTTTGCTTTTTTACTTTCGTTGATATGGCTACTAGAAAATTTAAAACCATCTTTGTGGTTTGTATTATATTTCCATTGGACAGTGCTGAAAGAAAATTGTTGAGAATGAAAATAACCTCCATAAACTTTTTATAATCTACAAAGCAACAGTTTTATTATTACTATTCAGCAACGTATTAAGCTTTTAAGAATATAGAATTAAACTTATCTTCCCCTCCAAGATTTCTAGATATTTACTGTTTTGTTTTTGTTTTTGTTTTTTTAGAATTCTGAGATATTTACTGCTTTATTTAGAGGAAAACATGCAAAGAGTTGGTGTAAACATGATAGTAAAAATTGGACACTGTAGAACTTGAGTAAGCTAGGATATAGAATATATCGTCATTTATTTTGAGTTACTTTTGTGCTAAGGTATCACTTTGAATGAAAGTAACTCTGGGTTAGACACTTACATTTAAGTTGTTGAACTTTTAATTCTTCCCAACATTTCAGGAAGCTCAACAGGCAGTTGAAGTAGAATAATGAAAAAAGCTTGAGAAACTGAAAAACAGTCACTGCCTCCATGCATTAGTGCAGACTTAAAGTGGGTTGCATGTGAGAGCTTCAAACAGAAGGTAGACTGGGGTGCCTGGGGGAGTAACTGCGTGAGTGATGTATTATATACTCTTGTGGCTAGGCACAGTGGCATCTAATTTTATATTTACAGGGGAAGGAAGATCTATGAACCTCCTCGTTATATGAGTGTAAACCAAGCAGCCCAGCAGCTTCTGGAGATTGTTCAGAATCAAAGACTACAAGGAGAGGAACCAGGTACTCAGGTCCCTGATAGGGTTCTCATTCTCCCCGACTGCTGCACTGAGCTGTCTGACACATATGAACACCCCTGAGGTAAAACTCAGGGTTTCCACGTTGTAATTTTTCTTGTTATTTTTTCCAATTTCAACTTAAATCTCATATGCTGAAAGAAGCTGTACTGTAAGAACAATATTGGATTTCTATAAAACAGGTACTACGTCAGAAAATGAGCATTTTCCCAAACCATAAATGAGATTTGATGCACATATGTTAATATGTACAGAACATCTCCTTTTTTTAGCCCACATCATGGTGAGTTCTGTCCTACAAGAATATATTCTGCTTTCCGTATTCGCAACACTGACACTGGGAATAGTTTTCTTCAGGATAAAAACATTAAGATTTATCCTTATATTCCTAATATCTAGATACTGTGTGTGGTACATAGTCCAGTGTTATTGTCAGTAAATATATAATGAGAGGCTCATCATGTTCTGTTTAATGCGTACTTTCAGCATCTATCTCTTGATAGAAAAGATACTCAGAGAGATTCTTGAGTGGTGACTGCTTATTTTACTTTCTTTAGTAGACCTTGTTAAAGCCATGAATCATCCATAACTGTGCAGAGTTCCTGGCATGCCTGCTTCTCTTCATATCAATCATTTGATGCTGTTCTTAGGACAGCTTTCTCAACTAAACAATAAAGTCAGGAAAGGGTCAGCCCTTCAGCTACTGTGCCAGAGTGCATATTGCTAAAGAAATTCACTTGTTGGTAATTTTGAACTTAAAAGCATAAGTAATGCAAGAATTTCCAATATTTGTTAAGAGCTCTGTAATTAAATTCATGACTTTTCTATGAACTTAAGAAAGATAATGAAAAATGTTTAATTTGTTACATGCTGATTAAATAACCAAGTAACTCAAATCTATGTATTTCTTTCATAACCCCATGGTTTTTCCAGTATAGGTCAATGTGAACATATCTCAAGAAATTTATTTAAAATATAAGCTCATAATAAATGTTTATCCTGAAGATGTTTACAGACAAGTGGTATTCAGTCACACAGAAGATCTTAGTCTATGGGAAACCTTTGGAATTTTGAAAGAGTACTACTTTGACTTCAACTAAAGAGTTGAAGTACAACTTTATATGCCAGCTGGTACAAAACATTTGCCACAGTTAAACCAATAGATAAAGTCCGTAATGAGTGACTAAGGAGGTTTTAGCTATTCAGGGCTTCTTTAAATGCCCTTTTGGCACTGCTGTTAGACTGAATGTTGCACCTGATAATGCACTGCTGACCCGCAATATCTTATCTCTTTTTTAAACAGCAGTCACCGAGGAAACACTCTGTGTTGGCTTAGCCAGGGTTGGAGCTGAGGACCAGAAAATCGCAGCAGGCACTTTGCAACAGATGTGCACTGTGGACCTGGGAGGACCATTGCACTCCTTGATCATCACAGGAGGCGACATGCATCCCCTGGAAGTGGAGATGCTAAGTCTGTTTTCCGTATCAGAAAGTAACTCAGAATCCCAGAGCGTTGATGGACCCTGAGCACAGACACTGCCTACTGCAATTGCAGTCACAGATGCACACGCACATACTTGTTTGACAGATGGAGTGGGGGTTTTTGGTTTACCAAATAAGTATAAAATTCGTGGCCAAGAAGAAAGCTGTTGACTCAGCAGTTCTTTGGTTTCTGGTAGCAGAGCTTTTCCCTGGGATACATTCAGTTGCTGCTGCTCTTTTGGCCGTCTTCCAGGAAGAACACATGCAACTCATCAAACTGGAGAACTTGAAGCGTTTACTTATGAAATTGGTTTATACAAGTTGAAACTTTATTCTTTCTCTAAAAGTCAGGAACCTTCTTCTCAACTGCAAGGTGCGCTGTCCCGGCAGCAGTTGGTGTTAGTGCCTGTAGATGAGGTAGAAAGAGTAGGTCCCACCAGCAGCTCTTACGTGCCATAAAATGCTGTGCTTCTGAATCGCCTTGTCTTGCTTAGCTGACATCCTAATTATGTGGCTCATGTTCTGCTGCGTTTCGGAGGTTATATAATTGTTGAATTATGAATGTTCAGTCAGCCGTGTACCGTTGCCATTTGTCTTTTAATAACATTTTCACATCCAAGCTGACAAATGCAAAACTTGCTGATTACAAAATAAAATTTGAAAAAAATTTAAGTGTGAAGACAAGGATTACTCAAGATTTTACATCCCACTTAGTTAAGCCACTATAGATACACATACTTCATTTGTTACATGAAAGTTTATACTCTCTTAGTTTGAAACAGAAATAGCTTTGATTCTCTTAGTTTGTTAACAAATAACTTTGCTACATGCAAAGTTTGGTCATCTCAGTGAGTACTTCCACTGTCCTCATCAACTTATCTGACTTCTTTGTTTAGTAAAATTGCTGAATGAGTACACCCCTATTTCCTGGCAGCATCAATTAGCAAGAGATTATTTGACATTTCATTTGAGATAAAGGATATTTAAATATATAGGGAACATTCCACATTCAATCTCTTGGACACAAAAGAACAGTCTGTGTTGTTTCCTTCTTAGATATTGAACTAAACATTTAAGATTTATAAAATGAAGGCCTTCCAGATTTAGCAATTGTGGAATAGTTTGTGATGTATAAATCCTCTATTATAAACTATGGAAAAAGCACAATAAATAGCCGTCAAAAAGCCCTGGGAAGTAACCAGAAGCAATCTGAACTATGCTTATACAAATTTCCCCCTCGGAGCATTTCCCAAGTCGACCGGTGAGGGGTAGCTAGACCCAAGAGGTGAAGTTTTACAGTTGGAGGTATTAGAGGTATTGGGGAACTGCTGGAGGGAGGGAAGAAGAAAATGCTGGAAAAACTGAGTGAAAATTATTGCTCTTTATTGCAAGAGAAGACAGCTTCAAGTCTGAATCCCAGCAACTTAGGACTCAATCAGTTTCTTGGGCTTATTATTTCAAACATCTAGAATGAGAAATGACCATGTAATAATAATAAAGACTATACCTATGGCTTCAGACTTATGCTAAAACCAAGAACAGAAACTTTAATGTAACATCCTATGACATCAAGGTAGAGTCTTTAAAAAACTAATTTTTATGCTACAATTTTTTTTTTTTTTTTTGAGGTGGCATAGGGTTACAGCACTGATTAGGTTTCAGGTGTATTGCTTCTCATTTGAACAACATATATCACTCCACAACCACTTCAAAATGTCTAGTCACCATCTACCACCAATCATTCAGATCCTTCTACCCTAGTCCCCTGAGTCTTCTGCTCGGGTAACCATCATTCTGTCATAAAAATCTTAAGGGTTTCTGTTTTCTTTGCATTTTACCAATGAATGATTGTATTTTTCTTTCTCTCTATGACTTAATCAGCATAATACTCTGAGGATCCATCTGTGATTGTCTTGTTCAGGGTTGAGTGGTATTCCTTTGTGTTTATACATCCTATCTTTATTCAGTCATCCATGGTTTCCATAACTTGACAACTGTGAATAATAGTAATGTTCTTTAGTATAGATAAACTACAGTGTATATAGTCACTATTGGAGAGATAACTTGGATTCCTTTCACTTTCTAGCAGTTGGTGTAGTTTTTGAAACATTCACATACAGGTTTTTGTGCAAATACATTTATTTCTCCAAAGTAGATACTTAGAATTGGTCATAGGGTAAATGTGAAGTTAATTTTTAAAGAAACTGCCAAGATGATTTCTGAAGAAAGGGATACACCTTCATCTCTGTGTTAGAAGTCAGTGAGAAATCTGCAATTAACATGACTACAAATGTAGTGACTGCTTGCTCTGAGGTCCTGTGAAAATACTACTTGTATACAAATTATTACTTAAGTAGAAGTAGCATGATGAACACACAGGATGGATAACTCTATAATGTTGAACAACAATTTAATTTAGTGGCTTGATGATGGTAGATCAAACATCTTATTTCATTGATAATTTCAGAAATGGTCACAATATTTTCAAAAGTTCAAGCCAAATGGCATGGTTCTATTTGCTACGAAACTGTCTCTGCTTACATGTGAATCTGAATTTCCTACTTACAGTGCCATCCTTTCTAAATACTATTATGTACCCACATTCAGGAAGTACTTTGTGGGTGCTCTTGTTCTTTCTTTTGTAATCCTTTGGCTTTAGCAGTGACTAGCCTACAAAAGGAGTAGAGCTCACTTTTAACAATCTATACAGAACCATTTTTCAAAGAGAAGCTAAAACTTCATATTGAAAGCCAGTTCATCACTTAAAAAAATAGATTACTTCAATTATGCCACACTCAATGCATTTGAGTGTTATCTTACTGTTACCATTTTAGTTCTCTTCCTTTTAGGAATTTAGTAGCTAACATCTAATAGTATATTTTTAACATTGGTGGCATGTGCTACGTTTGAACTTTATGGTAGATTAACTTTAAGCCTGAAAATAGAGCTGAATGAGCTGGCAGATATTTGAATGAAGTAGAATTTCATTAGAGTGCCATTATCATTTTTGATAAAATTTAAAAATGCTAACTTGCTGCCATTCTATTTATTGGACCTGCTTGTTTCTCCCCATGTTTGCTGTTTATCTCCTCAAGCTTCATGTGAAAAGTTTATCTGGTGTTATCGAGTAGTGAATGAGATTGAGAGAAGAAAAAACATGAGGTGTTTAAGTTGTTCAGGGGCATTTGCATTTGATGAATATTAAGGGAGCTATTCAGGATTCCCACATTGGAGAACTGAAGTAGAAATTAAAGAGTTTACTTTTGTCAGTTTGTTTAGAAGGCTTTGGGGGGGGGGGGGGGGGGGGGGGGGAGAAGGAAGCAAAACTCCAGATAAGGTAAGACTGGGTAGGGAGGTGTTATGGCATATAACAGGCTTTTGCAAAGGGGTGATGGGGGTAGGTGCTCCAGATGTTAGGTCAAAGTCCAGTAAGCAGAAGGGAATCAGGAAACCTGTGTGAGGGACATGTTTTGAAAAGGCCTCAGCAAAAGTCTGATTCAGCAGAAATTCCTTGTACTTCCTGCCACAGGTCAGCATTGTGTGGGGGGGTGGGGGGTGGGGAGGTGTTGAAATGGAGGTGGCTAGCTCTGGGAATGGAATAGAGCAACAGCCAGACATTTCCTCAAAGTGAATCTTCATTCAGG
>PVHY01031137.1:0-12875 GCA_004024945.1 Uropsilus gracilis
AAATAATCAATCAAGGCCGGGCACGGTGGCGCATGTCTGTAAGCAGCAGCCTAGGAAGTTATGGCGGGGACTGGGGATTGCAGTTTGAGTCCCATTCAGGGCAACATAGTGAGACCTAGTCCCAAAAAAATAGCTGAGTGTGGTGGTGCACGCCTGTAATTCCAGCTACCTGGGAAGCTGAGGCTGGGGATTGCTTGAGCCCATGGTATCACGGGCAACGTGAACCTGCGGTTCCACAGGCAAAAATAGCAAGATCTAGTCTCAAAAAAAAAGCAAATAATCAGCCAGACGGGTGCTGCACACCTGTAATCCCAACTATTTGGTAGGTGGAGGCTAGGAATCACTTGAGTCCACGGCAACACAGCGAGACCTAGTCTCTAAAATAATAATAATAATAATAAGACAATTTTCTACCAGACAAATCCTAAACCACCAAATAAGTGAATTCTGAATCCCCAAAAATGTTATTAAGAAATCAGCACGCCTGTAATCCCAGTTACCTGGGAAGCTGAGGCTGGGGATTGCGTGAGTCTGTGGTACCCCGGGCAACGTGAGTCTGCGGTTCCACAGGCAAAAATAGCGAGACCTAGTCTCAAAAAAAATAAATAAATAACTGGGCATGGTGGTGCATGCCTGTTATCCCAGCTACCTGGGAAGCTGAGGCTGGGGATTGCTCGAGTCCGTGGTACCCCAGGCAACATGAGCCTGCGGTTCCACGGGCAAAAATAGCAAGACCTTGTCTCAAAAAAAGAAAAGAAGAATGTCAGCCACCTGTCTCTGCCTCTCGCCCGTGTATCCCAGGGTCCCACAGGTATCCCAAGAATCCCAAGTGTTTCTCAGACTCTGCAAGCAAATGAGTCAGGTCCCTGTCACATGATCTGGTTCTGTCCCCAGTAAGGGTCACTATTCTTTCCTCAGTGTCCTCACCATAATGAAGTCACCCGGGGCTCCGTGGGAAGGAGAAACATCTTCTTCTCTACCTTCACCCTTGGTCACATGGATACCCACATGGTGGCTGTTTATGTTCCCTTTGTGGAAAATCCCACTTCCATCCATAGCCCTCTCCTCACTACAGCCCTCAAGTAGGACCCCATGAAGCTGTTTTGGAGAGCACCTCCAAAACAGGGCCACTCGTTCTTCCCCCAGAGCCTCACCCCATACTCATCTCTAAGCTCCCTTGCTTGTCTTCCTTCCCAAACTCTGCTGGCTTCGAATCCAGATTCCCAGGAATCATCTCTGCTCAGAAACATATGAGTAACAGAACAGGTCACTGCTTAGGTTCACCCAGGGACCCCTGCTTCAGTTAATATCCGGCACAGACACATATACAACATCCACTAACTCTTGACTCGGTCGACCTCTAAAATTAGAACCAAAATGACTCTGAATACTAGAACCAATTGGCCATATGATGAACTGGTCTTACAATTCCCAGCATAAAACCTGCTCTATAATCTGTGCTTACAGCCTCAGTGGAGACTTTCTGTTCTGTCTGAAATGTTATAACCTTTCTGAAAGAACATAACGTGCATTTCCTTTTGTCCCAGAAATTTTGCAAAGCTTTTAGTCCAAAGTTCTGACCTATTTAGACTTGGGTAGATAACTGGAGAAATCAGACCTTCAGTTTTGACGTGTCTCACGGAGAGTGTACTGGGAATGTTAAGATGTAATGAACTGAATCAAAACCACAATGAGATACCACCTTACACCAGTAAGAATGGCCCACATCCATAAAACGGGCAACAAGTGCTTGGCGAGGATGTGGAGGGAAGGGACTTTGCTGGTGGGAATGTAAACTGGTCCAACCTCTATGGAAAGCTGTGTGGAGGGCCCTCAAATTAATGAAAATGAATGACCCAGCAATTGATCTCTTGGGAATCTACCCAAAGGAGATCTCAGTGCTTGTACAAAGGGACACCTGTGCTCGGATGTTTACTGCAACACTATTTATAACTGCAAGGACTTGGAAGCAACCGAAATGTCCCAAAACTGATGACTGAATGAAAAAGATGTGGTACACATACACAATGGAATATTACTCATCAATTAAAAACGACATATTGGGTGATTTACGATAACATGGATGGACTTAGAAGAAATCATATTAGCAGAAACAAGTCAAAAAGAAAAAGACAGAAATCAAATGGCTTCACTATTACATGGGACATGGGAAAGATAAATAAAAACCCATGAAGAAAAGTCAAAACAAGTCAACAACCAAATTAAAGTAACAACTGGGGGGGGGGGCTGGGAAAGGGGGGGAACGATAGGGGAGGGGGGTGAACCCCAGAGATCACAAAGATGTGAAATTTATATATAAATAATTTAATATTTTTTAAAAAGATGTAATGAACTGGACATAGAAGCACAGGATACTAGAAAAGTGTTGGGAACAGACTAACCAAAGTGACTCCATTTTGTTTAAAACCTCCATGTTGAAACCAGTGTCCTCTCCCTGCCCTCTCCCTTGCCCTCCCAGTCTCTTCGCCATGGCTGGCTGACCCCACATGCTGTTTCTGCTTCCCCTTATTCCTGGTTTTTCCTGACAACCGTCTTGTCCTCCTGATGGATGATGGATACCAGCATTGTCCCCTTGATGATAAATGTCAGCATTATCAGAAACCACAGCTACAAGAACGCGTCCTCCACCTGCTTGCTTGTTTGCTTCACAATGTGGGGGGCGGTGGTGGTTTCGGCCTATAAAAGGTTGTAACAGAGACCACTTGGGGTCTCTTCTTGCCGTCTGGGCTTGGGGACCCTGGTGGACCAGCTTCTTGCCAATAAACCTGCTGCTTTGAAGCTTAATTGTAGTCCTTGCATCTTGTTGAGCAGCCAGTGAGTCATAACAGAAAGACACAGCTGAAATCCCACATCCTCTTTCTGTCCCCTGCACGCACACGTGCACATACACCCACCTACACAAACACACAGCAGTCTTGCGTGCACACACACAAATCACTCGCTCATCTGAATAGGCACATCGCACTTGTCTAACACAGGCAGGGTATCATGCTGATTCTGAAAGGAGTCACACCCCCTACCTACCACTTACTACTTCTGTAACTTAAGCAAATTAGTTAAGGTCCACGTGCCTCAGTTTCCCTATAAGAAAATTAAGACAACAATTGCCTAAAACATTAATGATCTGTTTTTTAAAGGTGATTTAAAAAGTGACACACTGCACCAATCTTAGTGCTGACATAGCACAGAACTCTACCTGCAACATACCCGAGGTTGCAAGCCAAAATCCTGGTTCAGATATGCCCTCAGAGAGAGCAGCATGACAGTCCCACCCTGCCATTTCCAAAGAGGTGGAAGACCACAAAAATGGGGCAGTGGTCCGACAGCAGAGTTGCAAACCAAGAGAATGGCAATGAACTGGACCAGCCAGCTGCTGATGTCTGTTCCCATGGAGGAACTTTCGGCGGACAATGGCTGGAGCCAGGTTCCCTAAGTCAGAGACTGGAACCACAAGTGATGAAATGGAAATGCAACCGAGCATAGAACGGGAGAGACAAACAGCAAGGAGCAGCAGGAGCAGCAAGCACTGATAGATGGCAACCGAGCTTGGACTGGCTGCTGCCCGAGGCAAAGATAAGACTGGAAATCTAAACAGCATGGTCAACCATGTCCCAGGGACACAGGTACCCAGGAAAAGGACAGAGATCCAGAAATAGAAAAGACCAAAGGACTAAACAAAGGAATCGGAGTGACTGGACAGGTAGTGGGGGAAGGGGAGGAGAGGGCACACCCAAAGGAACCAACAACCATACAAATACGAACAATGCTGGCCGGGCATGGTGGCTCCTGCCTGTAAGCGGCAGCCTAGGAAGCCGCAGGTGGGGCCAGGGATCATGGGTCAAGTCCCTTCGGGGGCATGTAGCGAGACCTAGTTCCAAAAAAATATATAGCTGGGAGTGGTTGTGTGCCCCTGTAATCCCAGCTACCTGGGAGGTTGAGGCTGGGGATCGCTTGAGCCCGTGGTACTCCGAGCAACATGAGCCTGCAGTTCTACAGGCAAAAATAGTGAGACCTAGTCTCAAAAAATAAATAAATAAACAAATACGAACGATGTACAAAATCACGAATAAATAGCCAGGCATGGTGGCACCTGCCTTTAAGCTCGGCCTTAGAGCACGGCTGAGACTAGGAATCACTTCAGTCCATGGGTTCAAGACCCACCCGGGGCAACACAGCGAGACCTAGTCCCAAAAAATTGCTGGGCATGGTGGCGTGCACCTGTAATCCCAGCTACCTGGGAAGCTGAGGCTGGGGATCGTTTGAGTCTGTGGTACCTCGGGCAACGTAAGCCTGAGATTCCACGGGCAAAAATAGCGAGATCTAGTGTACAAAATAGCTGGGCGTGGTGGTGCACACCTGTAATCCCAGCTACCTGAGAGGCTGAGGCTGGAAGCTGGGGATCACTTGAGTCCGTGGTACCCCAGGCAATGTGAGCCTGCAGTTCCCCAGGCAAAATACTGAGACCTAGTCTCTAAATAAATCAATAAGTGCCAGAGAATAAGAATTTTATGTATCTTTATGCATTTTGCTCTCTTCTTTGTCACCTGTGCATTCTGTCTTCTGTCTGCTAAATGCTGGATACCAGCGGAGAAGAACAGCATCTTCATACTGGTATTTCTCCTGCAGAGCCTTGCATTGGCAAGATATTTAATAAAAATACCAAGATATTTGTGTATGATTTAGTGTCCAACAAAATTGAGGGCTCCTCCAACCCTCTGGGGAATATTTATATCCTGGTATGAAACCATCATGATGAAATCAACTCAATAAAAGTAGAGAGAAAAAGGAATCTAAAATAAGAGTCAACATCGACCAACCAACCAACAACCTTACTAGTCAACAACCTGCAGAGAGAGGGGAGTCAGAGTGACCGGAGGGAGGGAGAGGGAGGAGGGAGAGAAGGAGGGCCATACATAAGGCGATCAGTAATTACACAAATGTGACCACGGTTGTAAGGAAATAATAAAAAAAAATTAAATAAAATAAGGGTCAACGTTAAAACTAATCCTTGAGATCTGACCACAAGTCTGAGGCATCCAGAGGGGAAGGGATAATGGGGGGAGAGCAAGGGGAGACTATGGGTGGGGGTGATATGGATGGGCACTATGGATGGCGGTTGACAGCTAAAATCCTAAACTGTGAAAATATTTTTTAAAAGGATGTAAATGCCAGGCACGGTGGCGTGTGCCTGTAAGCGACAGCCTAGGAAGCCGCAGCTGGAACTGGGGATCGTGGTTCCAGTCCTGCCGGGGACACGTAGCGAGACCTAGTTCCAAAAAAATAGCTGGGCGTGGTGGTGCACACCTGTAATCCCAGCTACCTGGGAAGCTGAGGCTGGGAATTGCTTGAGTCTGTGGTACCCTGGGCAACGAGAGCCTGAGGTTCCACAGGTAAAAATAGCAAGACCTAGGCTAAAAAACAAACAAACAAACAAACAAACAAAACCAGGTCATATCTTTTAAATATCAACATTCTTCCCCTTTCGCTAATTTTACTTTTCATGATCTGGTCTTACCTCAATTTCTAGTTCAAAAAGCTAATCCTGGCCTTTATTTTATTTTATTTTTTTTGAGACTAGGTCTCGCTATTTTTGCCCTTGGAATCACAGGCTCACGTTGCCCAGGGTACCACAGACTCAAGCAACCCCCAGTCTCAGCTTCCCAGATACTGTGATTACAGGCACGCGCCAACACGCCCAGCTATTTTTGGGAGGACTAGGTCTCACTATGTTGCCCTGGGCAGGACTCCACCCGCGATCCCCCATCCCAGTCACAACTCCATAAGCTGTCGCTTACAGGCACACGCCACTGTGCCCTGCTAGATATTTTTTTTTTTTAAGACTAGGTCTCGCTATGTTGCCTGTGGTAGTCCCAATCCCGCAGACTGAAGTGATCCCCAGCCTCAGTCTCCCAGGTAGCTGGGATTACAGGTGCCCGCCACCCCGGCCAGCTGCTTTTTCAAGACTAGGTCTAACTATGTTGCCCGGGGTAGTCTCAAACCCGCGAACTCAAGGGATCCCAGGCCTCTTGCCTCCCAGTGCTTGGACTACAGGCAGGCCACCACACCCAGCGGGGGTATTTTTAGTGAAGGATAAGGAGAGGAGAAAACAACCTAAATTTTTTTGGAAATGAAGGTACTGAAAATAACACTATTAATAACGAGTTTTACTGACAAGTAAAGTAACTTACTCCTTTGGGTTCAGATTTCACTTGCAATGAAATGACGGTGTGTAACAAAACCTTCAGGGCCGGCACGGTGGCACATGCCTGTAAGCTTCAGCGTAGGAAGCGGCCGGGGCCAGAGATCGCGGTTCGAGTCCCACCTGGGGCCTGCAGAGAGACTTAGTTCCAAAAAAATAGCTGGGCATGGTGGCGCGTGCCTGTCATCCCAGCTACCTGGGAAGCTGAGGCTGGGGATTGCTTAAGTCTGTGGCACCCCGGGCAACGAGAGCCTGCGGTTCCACGGGCAAAAATAGCAAGACCTAGTCTCAAAAAAAAAAAAAAAAAAAGCCTTCAGTGCCTGAACAAGAGAAGTCATATTTACAGCCTTATCAAAAAATGTTAATTTAATTATGAGTGGAAGTAATTCTCTTTCTGTCAGCATTAATACATCACTTAAATATCTTTAGACATTTGTGAATTACATTGTCAAGGCTCGCAGCTTGGGGGATTATTTGTAAAAATTCCCTTGGCCAAGGATCTAATCTACTATGTCCAGCCAAGTTTAAATGATCATGAAAATTGGATTGTAACCCCCAAATGTATTTACCAATAATGAAACATAATTTTTAAAATAGCTTAACAAATTACTTAATCCCCATATGTTGAAAAACCACATATGGCCATGGTCATTAACTAAAATCTGAGAAATACATTACCCATGAATTAACTTAATCAGATGCTTCTATGTAAGCATCGTGAGAAAGTCTCTCTTTCAAAGGATAAATCTGTAAAAAGAAATTTATGTTCTAGAAAGTAAATAGGTTTATAAGTAGAAGTATTTATTTTCTACTTTCTTAGTTGTCAGCACCATTTTCCCTTATAAAGTGCCTACATATAAGACCTTGCGATAAGAGTATTGAATATATAAATATATATGTGCTGCTTAAATCAGGGCATTTTTTATTGCAAGTTAGCTTAAAAAAAAAAACCTCAAAGTCACTATAATAAGAGAAATTACTGGCTTGGTTAATTAAAGTACAGAGGGAAGGAATTTCAGTTTCAGTCACAGTTGTACAAAATGGTATCATTAGGACCCACTTCAGTCCACCCCTTGACTTTCTACAACTAGACACCTTTACTTTTCATACTTCGTTTTAAAAACATATTCTCCAACATCAGTCAACTATTTAAGGTGCCACTCAAATTGCAATTACCTCCTTCCCAAAAGGATCTACCTCAAGGCTAAGTCCCACTGTCACACTCAAGATGATTGGTGATATCTCCCAGAGAAGTGTAAATGTAGCCCCTTATAGTCTGGAAGTCTATGGATAGATTATTAATCACCCCACCAGAGGCAGCACACAGAGGTTGAGAGGAGAGGGTTCTAGAATGACCTGGGTTACAAGAACAGCTCGCAGCATTATCATAGAGCCCAGCCATTGCTCTTCTGGGTACTTACTCCAGAGAGATGAAACTTCAGTTCACACACAAACCTAAACACCAATGTTCATAGCAGTTTTATTTGTAATAACCCCAAACTATAAACAACCCAATTGTCCTTCAATAGCTGAATGGTTAGACTATGGTTTACCTGAAACATGTCGTACCTCTGCTCAGTAAAAACTTACCAACTGTTCATACATAGCACATCTGAGATGACTTTCTAGAGAATTTAACTTAAATTTAATTGAATAAAAAGAATCCCAAAAGGTGGCACACTGTATGATTCAATATATTATTCTATTTCTATAGCATGCCTTGGGTGTGGCTCTAAAAAGGTCACAGTGATACAATTGTTCTTTATTTTTACTTTATCAACGTCAATATCCTGGTTGTGATATTGAACTACAGTTTCACAAGAAATTACTACTGGGAAAAACTAGATCAAGGGTACATGAAATCTCTTTATAACATATTACTCCATATAAATCTATGACTATTTCAAATAAAATTAACAACAACAACAAAAAAAAACTCCCACCTAAAGAAAAAAAAGAGGGGAAAAGCCACAGTGGTGATGAGCAATCTATCCTACCTGGGATATCTATCTATCAACCTCTAAATCCCTGCCACAGGAACCAGGTCCCTGGGCCAGGTGCTCTAGAAGCCCCTCCCCCTCACAGAAGCCCCTCCCCCTCACAGTCCTCCAGATCTGGGTAGAGTTGGGGGGTGGTTCCCTCTTAGGAGGATGCACCTTTTAGCAACCTGATCCCCCTTTGTTGCAGGTTTGGGAGTCTGGAATTTACCTTTTTAAACTAAACAGGAAATTGCCAGCCTTGGCTCACTGGGCTTAAGTTGTATTTCACACTCCTGAAACACAACTTTCTTACATGCTTGCGAGACACTTATGTTCATTCACTCCATTCTGAGAAGACCCGAAGTCAGCGATCTCAAGTCAGAGTCTACGAACTTATTCCCTCCCTAGTCTGAGAAGACTGGCCTTTCGGTAATCAGCCTTTCAGTAACCAATCTCTGCACTTGGCCTTGGGCTTGGTGGCCTCCAAATCTGTTTCCCAGAAGCCACAGCAGGGTTGGGAAACCCAGCTCCTCCGTATCCCTGGGTTTCGTGGTCTAAAATGTCACTGAGCAGGAGACGTGAGGCACAGGTGGGGGGAGGGGACAGGGATATGGAGCTTTCCCCAGACCCCATGTCCTGCCTCTCCGTTATCTCGTTTACCCCCAATAGAGACTGCACCGTTCCCAGTCCTATCTGAGTCAGGACACCCTCAGTCTCATACAGCTTGGGCTGCTGGCTGGCAGCAGAAGGACCTCTACTAGAAAAGTTTTGAAGTCACCCCAAAGTTAGCATGCTGTTCTCTCTCGTAGCAATTACTGGAGGCCACAGGCATTGCCAACAGACTCCAGCACCCAATAAAAAAGAACTTGATAATGGATACCTAACATCTGCAGCTCCATGTTTAGTTTTTTTGATTTTTTGATTTTTTTTTGAGACTAGGTCTCGCTATTTTTGTGGCTCACATTGCCCGGGGTACCACAGATTCAAGCAATCCCCAGCCTCAGCTTCCCAGGTGCGTGCCACCACAGGTGCATGCCACCACACTGGCAATGTTGCCCGGGCAGGTCTCGAACCCCAGGACTCAAGCGAATCCCAGTCCCAGCCATGCTCCATAAGCTTGCATTTAAAGGCACTTGCCACTGTGCCTGGCGTATTTCCTTTTTTTTTTTATTATTTGTTTTCTTTAAACAAAAAAAAAAAAAAAAACCTTCTTCCCCTCAGGTCTATCACCACGGTTTTCCTACCAAGGTATATTCTTTACAAGTCAGTAAAGTGATTCATGCCCTCCCCACCAAAACTATATTAACATATCTTTACATTTCTTTAATGATTCATTGTTCTGCTTGTACAATATAAAGGAAATTCCAAGCACAGCTTGTGTTTGTTGGATAACAGTCCAGGGTGAAATCTGCTCCACTGTTTCCCTGCTTTCCATGCTTTCATCAACTCACTTAATTTTCCTCCTCCCAATTTCTTTATTTAAGTCAACAATGCCATAGATGAACTGAACCAACTTCTTTGCTAACACAAAACCGACGCTGCTCACTTTCAGCTGGGGGCGTGGAGCACCTGAACCCAAATGTGTGGTCTCCACCAGTTGCACCCCTCAGTCTCACTCATTGCTGCCACTCACTAGTGCTTTCTCGGGACCTGGTGCTCCAGAGACCTGGTGCTCCAGAAGGCCGATCAGAAAGCTCTTGACGTGCTAATTCCCTTCTGAACAACACAAACACTCCCCATTTTCGTTCAGTTACTTCCCCCCCTTTCCCATTTCAAAGCAACAGAAGACCCAAGTACCCACAGTTTGGAGGCAAGCCCTTGCGTCCAACTTAGTCTACTTTTGCAAGACTGCACCTACTTCGTTGATAGGCACACCCCTCCCACCCTGTGATTTCTATTCTGGGTCCACCCTGAAGCCTCTAGGGCCCAGTCACTGCACCCCAGAGTTCCCTTCACCCTCTTCAACTTCCCCCACACACACACACATACTCACCTAAAACATTTCAACCCCAGCACAGAATGGCCTATGCACGGCCTTCATTGTTGTTTTATTTTACCCTCAAACATGAATGGATTTCTTCTGTGGTAGTTTAAAAGTCAAAACTTCAGTCAAGTTCTTCAAAATCACCCAGGCAAACAAATTAATTCTCTGTTGTTACATTACGAAAATATAGTCACTATTACCATATCTAATCAATTTTTCAGTATTTACTGCAACAGCTATAAGTTGTGAAATAAAGATGATTCTATTTTCCTTCTCTGTTCTTATATATCTTCTAAACCTTCTGAAGCAGTTTTGTTTTTGTAAAAAGAAAAAGGGGAACAATCTTTTTAATTCAATCAGTGGCGATCCTTGGGGGTCACAGTAATGTTCTAAAATCGGGTTGTGGTGATGACTCGTCAGCTTGTGAATTGACTAAAATCATTGACTTGGACACTTACGATGGATGAGTTTTATGGTGTGCAAATTATACCTCAATAAAGCTGTTAACAAAAAGAGTACTTCCCTCCAACTAAGCACAGTAATCGCAAAATGCTCACAGAACAAGCTCAGAGAATATTGGGGGGGGAAATAACGAGGGGCCAGATGAGAACATGATGTGGACAGTGAGAGGAAGAAAGGCAGGGAAACTCAGAAGGAAGCCAGGGAGGGAGGAAGGAAACAGGAGAGAGGGAGGGAGAGGAGATGGGGAGGAACAGAGGGAAGGAACAGAGCTGAGTAAGTGAAGCATCAACCAAGAGAGGAGTTGAAGTAACCAGAGGTGGAAGTAGGGAGAGAGGGGGAAAAGGGAGGTGATATAGTATAGGGAGGGCCATAACGGGAATAATAACTATACAAATATGATCAAATTTGTATGAAATATTTTTTAAAAATTTTAAAAAGTAAGTGAGCGGGCGAAACAAGAGCTTAGCAATAACAGGAGCCATCCCACTGCTGGCAAACTGAGGGGCACCCCGGGCCCCCAAAACCTGCACCATTTCAATAGTTTCTGCCATCTGCTACATAAAGGCAAACATACTCTTAGTGCATAAGAATGCCAATAGAAGGCTGGGCACAGTGGCATGTGCCTTTAATCGCAGCCTACAAAGCACGAGGTTGAGGCTAGGAATCACTTGAGTCCACAGGTTCCAGACCCACCCGGGGCAACATAGCGAGACCTAGTCTCAAAAATAGCTGGCCATGGCCTGTAATCCCAGCTACCTGGGAAGCTGAGGCTGGGGATCGTTTGAGTCCATGGTACCCCGGGCAACGGGAGCCTGTGGTTCCACGGGCAACAAAGCAAGACCTAGTCTCAAAAAAAAAAAAAAAAAAAAAAAAAAAAAAAAAAAAAAAAAAAAAAAAAAAAAAAAGAAGAAGAAGAAAGAAAGAATGCCAGTAGAAAAGAACTTTAATAGAATGAGTGTGCAATTTAGAAAGAAAAGAGAGGATCACAGTTTCCCCATTAAGTATCCAAATGAACCCATCCCCTCATGGGTAAAAGCCCGCCCAATGGGGTTGACCCCAAACAGGACCACAGAGGCCAGGAAACTTGCCTCAAGTCTAAGGCACCCACTGGGGGGAGAAGGGGAGGGTGCAGAAGAAAAGGGCAGAGGAGGCCAAGCCTTGTCTGGAGGGAAAAGAACAAAATCAAAGTACAAGAAAAAGGCTGCCAGGGCCAGGCTCCCTCCCCGCAGGTGTCTCACTCACGGCTCTAGCAAGCGTCTCCTGACAGGTCCCTCAGGTCCCTGGAGCAAGTCGCAGGCAAGTCTCTGCCCCACGTGCCTCCTCCCGGTCTTCTCTCCCAAGTCTTCAAGTCTTTTATAGCTTCCCCTCCCCCCCCTCAGCTCCACCCTTCACTAGGTGGGCCAGGGAACTCAGAATCTCCCCTTCTGGATGCCACAGTCGCCCCTCCAGAGCACATCTAGTCAGCCCGGCAGCCAGCCTCACTCTGGGGGATCTAGGCGGGAAGGAGGGGGAGAGTTGAAGGGGGCCTCGCCAGACCAGAAGCTGCAGGTGGGGGCAGCAGCGATTAGCATAGTCGTTAAGCCCCTATGGAACAGCAGCTGGAGGAGGGGATATGGAGATGGAGGGCCTCGCTACAGAGCTGCCTGTCTTTCCAAGCGCCCCAGTCACCCCCAACCCGGAAGCGACCCCCCCCCCCAGGCACCAGCCTAGAAAGAATTTAACAACCCTTGGCAACCCCGGGAGGGACGAGCCCCTCCCAAAGAGAAGACTTACCTGCACAGTCTCCCCTGGCCAGGGGCAGCCCTCCTGCCCCCCTGGCAAGGCCCGACTTCCCTTCGCCAACCTCCCCGCTTTGCTAAGCAGCAAGGCCGCTCTCCTCCCGGAGCCTCGGGCCGGGACTAGCAGACCTGTGTCCTCACAGACCCGTCCCTTCCTGCGCGCTGGTGTCCCTGCCAGCGTCTTTTATTTCCCTTCCCTTTTTATGATAAGCTGCCCTTTTGGGGATCTAACTGAACCTCACCTGGGTGGTTCTGAAACAGGGTAAAAATGAAGACTTTCTGACTTTACTAACTGTTTAGCACTATCCGCCTGCTTCTCTCTCCAAAGCAGGCTACAAGCAGTACTTAACTGGATACAGCTATCTGCCTGCTTCTCTCTCCAAAGCAGGCTACAAGCAGTACTTAACTGGATACAGCTATCTGCCTGCTTCTCTCTCCAAAGCAGGCTACAC
>PVHY01031138.1:0-12868 GCA_004024945.1 Uropsilus gracilis
AGAAAGGGACAGAAACAAAATGGTTTCACTAATATATGGTCAACCAAATGAAACTGCACAAGGGGAGAATGGGGACCAGCTGGAGTGGGTGGGAAGGGGAGGTGGTGGATGACCCCCAGGGATGGAAATGATGTGAAATATATATAAATCAATTAATTAAATTTAAAAAAAAACAAATAAAATGTATTTTTGTGAGTGAAGCCTTTAGAGTTTTGTACATAAAAGATTATATTGTCTACAAATAGAGATACTTTGACTTCTCCTTTTTAAATTTAAATATCTTTTATCTCTTTTTCTTGCCCATTGATTTGACTGAGACTTCTAGTATTATGTTGAAAACAAGTTGATGAGTGGCATCCTAGCCTTGTTTTGATCTGAGAGGAAAAGCTTTCAGTTTTGGACCTTTGTGCATGATGTTAATTATGAACTTTTTCTTTATGTCCTTTACTCCGTTTTGTTGTTGTTGTTGTTGTTGTTGTTATGAAAGGCTGTTGAATTTTTCAATTCTTTTACTTCACTTTTTATTCTTTTTATTTTTATGCTCCTCTGGCTGGGTAATTTTAAATTATCTATTTTTTTCAGTTTACTTATTATTTATTTTACTTAATCAAATCTGGTATTGTACAATTTTCTTGATTTTTAAAATTCCATTATTACATTCTTTAGTTCCAGATCTTGTTTTCAGTTATTTTTTAGTTTCTATATCTTTGTTGATATTTTTATTTTGTTCATGCATTGTTTTCCTGATTACCTTTCATTGTCCATCCATGTCCTTTTATATTTTGAGTTCATGTAAGACAACTTACTTTCAGTTCTTTTTGATTAGTTTTTAGAAGTCTATTTCTTTAAGGTCAGTATCTAGAGATTGATTTCATTACTTTTTGCCATATTTCCCTGTTTCTTTGTATACCTTGCTAATTTTTTGTTGAGATTTAAGCATTTGAAAAAAAATCCACCTTTTCCAGTTCTGGTTGACTCACTTTGTACAGATCTGCATCAATCAACCTAACTAGAGATTCTAGCAGCTTCTGAAACATTTTCTAAGGGTTTGCATTTGTGATTTCACAAGTCTGCATATTTTCCAGTTTCTTTTTCAAGGATTCCCTCTGGTATCCATTACTATTTTCTAGACTTTGTAGTCCTGCAACAAAAAAACCAGGAGGCTCTTCTTTGGTTTCAGCAGTCCCCAGACTTCAAAAGTAACATATAAAATAATCCGGTTTCTCAGGCAATATCACAAAAAACTGGGACATTGGGTGTATGTTCCACTCTTTCATTTCAGAGGAAAATGTTGAGTTGAGTATTACCCTACACTTGCACTGAGCTGTGAAGGCTTGTGAAATGCAACAACATCTTACTTGTTTCAATGTCACTATTCTTGACCTTAACCTATTCTGGGATACTGAGACATCTTAACTGGTCTCTGGCATTGTCATAATGGCTTTCTATATAGCATATTATTATTGAATTGTCTTCATGGGGAATGAGTTCTGATGTTTCCTAACCTGCCAACTTGGTGACATCACTCCTAAATCTCCATTCATGTATGGAGAAATCAGTTATTTATAGTGAAAAGTATTATGACAGCTAACCTTTCTTGAATGTTTACTGTAAGCTTAATATATGGTAAATAATGAAAATTTCACAGTAGAATTTAATAGGGAGTCCAAATAACACTTACTTCCCCCAATTTACCAAATACTAAAACTGAAAGAATAGGATTTACAATAAGAAAATCTAAGTCCATGGTCCATGTGAATTTAACAAGTTGCTTCCAAATCTTTAGTATTTGAAACTGTGAGGTAAGATAAAAGCCAAAAACAGACAAACAAAACCACAACATTTATTTAGTTTAGTGAACTAACACTTATCAATTTTTTTGTTTTTGTATCTTAGGAAACCAACAAGTCACAGGTAATTAAATGTTAAATAGCACTCTGACTCTGTATTATCTATATTGGTTTACCCTTGTTTGAGTGTGCATGTACCTCCTTCCCATTTCTGCTCTCCCATCTGCAAGCCTCTGGTTCAGCTGGTAGCATGTCGTCTGTGTCCTGAGTCTGACCTCAGCTTTCACACATTTCTCTCCACCCACCTCTAGTTTGATGAAACATGAATTTCCTCATTGGTCATTCTACTGAAATCTACAATGGTCTCTAATATCCAAGGGGTGTCCAACTCCCACTCCTAGCCATGGGACTCTCTCAGCACAATCCATGTTTTTCTGTTGTCCCTTAGATGTTACTCTTGGGAGTGAGGTCAGGAACCTCCTCTATTTCTGTGTCAGTGACATTCAGTCCACATTAGGAAGAGGCTGGATCAGCTGCATCTGAAGAGACCCACGGCATCACCCAAATGCTGCTATTGCCTCTGTTGCTTCCATAATGGAAGAATATTTAACTGTTCCCAGAGCCCAAGCTAGTAAGAATGTTTAGTTACCTCCATGAGCCAGGCCACCAGTGACACATACTGCTATTGCTTCTTATTGTTTCTCTAGTTTCAACGCTTCCCATACATTGGAGTGACAACTGAAAAAGCATTGGCCAGATAGTTTTGTTAGTTATTATATTTGTCCTAAGATTCTGAGTCTTTAGAAAATATTAATATTATATATTATGTGTTAAGGAAACCACTAAAAAGTTACAGATAATTCTAGGTCAGGATTGAAAAAAAAAACACTGTGCTTCTTGTTTATAATTTATATCTTTCTTGATTATTACCAAGTATTTAACTGATTCACAAACTAGTGACTCTCCCTGTCTTCCAATCATTTAAGTTAATTGCATCAAATAATACTCATTGCTGAAGGTAAAAATATATATACAAAAAATTAAAGCAGCTTGCTAAAGCAATTTCTAATAAGTCAAATATATATGCTAAAGTTAACTTAAATGGATTGTACAAACACAAATGGAAAAATCAACAGTAGAGCAAAATTTGAGTAAGATTTCAGATATGATTTTTCATGATTTTTGAGCAAAGATCAGGGCTTTTTTCTCAGGAAAAAATTAAGAATATACATGAGGGAAAATAGAGTTGCTCAATTTCTAGTTCTTCCTATTCCTTCATCAGATATTGACATTTCAGTCCACTTGAAAAATTAAAATGAACAGTGCTTTGTTTGGTCCGTAGAATACTTCCTCTATGCATTGAATGTCATTTAACTTTCCTTTATAATCCTATGTGAAATAGTGTGAGACTATTTATTAAGAGCTTTAATGTCAGTAGATAGGACTGTGGCTGACTTGTCTAAAGGTTACTGAAGGCTGTCAAAGCCCTAAGGATATTTAAGTATGCTGCCTCCTGAAATATACACTCAGCAAAAGAACAAAATTATTATTATGAATATGGCTACATGATACTAAAATAACAGATTGATTTAGCTTGAAAACTACATGCACACTTATGGAATTGTATACTTAAACAAATATGAACTGACAGATTTTTCATATTTTCATTTTAATTTGGGTGTTGTGAGAACACAGTTGAAGTGTGACAAAGCTCAAGATAGTAATTGAAATTCAGAGCAGTCAGTTTTAGAAAGCACTTATTGTGTTGATAATCCACACATATTGTATTTTGACACATATTTATTAAGGCGATTTGTTTTCTATCACTTATATCTGTCCTTTTTAATGACCATCATGGTCCATCATTTGCTATATCTGAGGCACAACAGAGTGTGAAGTGCCACTAATTTCTTTAGATGTAATAATTTCAGAGCAATGCATAGAATGTAATTAGGAGCTTCATTCAATGGTGACAGCTTGCCTCTCTTCAATTTCATGTAAATCTAAGTGCTTTCTCCCAGCTCAGGCATTAGTTGTGGAACTTGGAAATATCCTCTATTCCTTGTCATTTCTCTCAGTTTTAGAAGAAGGAACCGAGAACAAGTGAGAGAAGGCAGAAAAATGAGAAGAAAGCAAGGAGGGGAAGAAATAGATGGGAGGGGGCAGAAAGAACTGTGACAAACAAAAGAAAGAAAATGAATAAATATGGACAGAGGGAGGAAGTAAATAATAAATAAGGTATCAAAGGGACACAATTTTGGAAATATGGGTGTTATTACATATACCTATTGAATACACGTTCTTCTGCTTCACTCTAACTTTCCACTTAAGAAGAGTCATTTCCACTATGCTCATTCATTCAGCAAACATGTATTAGACACCTAGCATTTGTATATGTTATGCTTTGTGCTAGGAATGACACCATAAATAGCCCATAAAACCTTCGTTCAAAGTTTCAAAGATAATTGCAACAATTCACTTTGGTGAATAAACTCATTCACACAGAGAATGCTATTTTTTCCATAAGAAAACTGTTTTCTTATTTTGTTTTGCTTCCTTTCAGTGCTCTGGGGATGTTAATTCCTTTTATGTTTTCTTTCTCCACTATTTTTAGGCTTTTCTGTATCTAGAGTTGACAGCAAAGTAAATCAGGAGATAGGCTGTTTTGGGTTGAAATGGAATTTTCTTAGCATGCTTGCCAGGATCAACTTTAATTTTGGTATTTCATCTTCCATTTTTTCTTTTGCTGTAGTCTTTTTCTTTCTTGCTACTTTTCTTCCCCTGCTTTCAGGTTTTCCTTTCACTGGCTATTAGTCTACTAGTAAGGAGGATGTCCTAAAAATTGTCCTGACAGGGATGTTTGTCACTCTAGTACTTACCTTCCTTTTCTGGTCGCACATAGCACTCACCACACAAGAGTGTTCAGAGTACTGTTTCTGTATTCCCAGGGATTTAAGCAAGGAGATAAAAAAATGATGGTTTGGGCCAATACCTTGGTTAATTCTATTGTGTGGCTAAGTGTGATGCATCTGTCCCCTATTTTACCTGCAAGGTAATTAAACTCTAAATAAATCCTCTGGGTTATCATAGCTCTTAGAGTTAAAACATTCTTGCCATCTGTGTTCCCTGAAAATTGAGTGGCAGATTGTACTTAGTAGGCATTCTTTATTCTCTAAATAGGCATTTGTCAGTCACCAAATTCAGTTTATTCAAGCTCTATAGTTTGTAAATATCACAGCTTATTTTATAGATTTGGAAAAATGATTATATTTCCGTGAGCAGGTTCAGAAATGCTCTGGGAAATGTTTTCATAAACCAACCTGACAAATCTCCCAATAGACAAATATGCTGACTTCCTACTCACTACCAGACTGTGATCTAAAAGCAGAAGCAGAAGGTTGGAGACTGCTGCCTTCAAAGGAAGGAAGGTTCAACTATAGGAATATAGTAGGATAAATAAGCCCTGTAATTTAAGTCACTTTGTATGCACATCTAAGTTATTTTTGGTAGAGAAACGAAAGATCTACTGAAAGGGCTGAGAAGGATAACGGTTGAACAGGCCTTTAAAGCCTCACATTCATATTTTAATAAAAATGGGTTTCAGATCAAATTCTAGATATATCCATTTATTAATTACTCATTTTCAAGTATCCATAAAGTAGTTCATATAACTTAGGAATGACACCTGATAATTAGATTTTTTAACAAGTATCCTAGATGATCCTGAAACTCACAAGAAGTGTTAAAGCCACTGCCACAAGCTGTGCATACATTAGAGCTAATGCCTGTCTTAACTGCCTCCTACTTGATCTTGGAAGCTAGAAGAAAACAGAAAAAAGTTTACAGAAAGACTCAGGGAAGTAACATTCGATGCAGATTGTATGTGTGTTATACATGATCTTTAATTTGGTTTATTTTCTAAAGCATATAAATGATCTGTGGGAGTTCAGAAATATGGCAGAGAGAGAATGTACACTACTCTGCATGCAGACTAGTCATCAGTGATTTAAGCCTGAGATTCTCAAAGAAGGATAGTTGGGACCCAAAACGTTAGGGAGAACCATATTAAATCACATACAAGACTATTTTTTAAAGCATGAGACTGTGATATGTGAAACAGATGCCATACCCCCAGCCAGGGCTCAAACTGAAACAATGAAGGCTTTCACATACCAGAATTTGAAACTCCTGGATCTTAATAAAATACACATAGACCTAAGGTGAGGCTCTGTACTCAAAAAGCAAGGAGAATGATTCCCAGTTGTGGCCCTATTTCAAGGACAACCCCCAACTCTGTTGTTCACTGATAGCCTGAAATTTCAGGCTACACGAGACTGGAAGAGTCATTTTGATCAAGGAGTTGACTTAAGAGAGGGCTTCACTGTAAACCCCCATCAAAAACCTTGGGCACTCACAGCACTATAGAACACTTGAAACCATAATGCTTATTGGAGGTTAACTTTTGGAAAATCATATCCATATCACGGGGGTTCTAGAAGAAGAGAAAGAGAAATAAAATTTATTTCAACAAATAATTGCTGAGACTATTTCAGTCTTGGACATGAACAAGATATCCTTAATGCAAGAAGTCCAAAGATTTCCAAACAAAATAATACCACACCTATACAATCCAAGATGCATTACATTTAAACTATTAAAATCCAATGGCAAGGAAAGGCTATTAAAAGCATCAATAGATAGAATGGTAACCTGTAAGAGATCACTTATCACTATCCACAATCTTTTCAGTGAAAACCTTAATGGCAAAAAATTAATGGAAAAAGATAGGTAAGTACTCAAAGAAAAACATTTCCAATCTAGAATACTTATAAGACAGAGGAAGTATAGAGTTTTATTGAAAAGCAAAAAAAAAAAAAAATTAAAATGCATTGATGTCAAGCAGAACATGGAATTAATATTAATGGGGTTATTTTAAAATAAAAAATATATACATATAAATTATACAACATAGAGGAGGAAGACAGTAAAGATGAAGATCATCAAACATCATTTGAGATCAAACCATGTAATGGGTCACAAAAATAGTCATTAATACACAAATCTCAGAAGAATGTTACAAAAAAAAATCAGTGGAAGTAATACTATGAATGGATCCAAAACAAAACTTAAAAAGAAGATGTCAATAAACAAAAAGACAATTCTACAATCAAAAGTCAATTTTAAAAAATCAACTAAACTTATATCAGGTAGAATACATTTCCCGTTCAAAATGGGAATAACGTTAGAGATGGACTTTACAATATGATTAACTGTCTAGTGGAACAAGAAGACATAACACTTATATATGCATCCAATGGTGGAATCACAAGATACATAATACAATTATTTATGGGACTAAATAGAGACTGACTACAACACGATAATCTAGGGGATTTTTAATATTCCACTTATAACTAAGGATAGATCAACAAGACAGAGAATAAATAAGAAAACAATAGTCTCAAATGATGAGCTGGACTGAGCAGTTCTTTATATATATATTTAACAGACAACTATAGAACATTCTACAAAAATATTAGAGCATAAATATATTTTAAGTGAAATTGGAATATTTTCAAGATTAACCCATAAATTAGAACAAAATCAATTGTCAATAAAAATACAAAGACTGAAATCATACAAAGTACCATAATGGAATAAAATTAGAAATCCATTATTAAAAAAAAACTGCAAAGCCTTAAATATATGGAAACTAAATAACATGCTGGTTAACAATTATTGAACTTAAATGGAAAGTAAAGCACAAGTCAAAAATTATTTATAAATTCTCTTGGACTATCACCTCCAGGACAAATAGAAAAAAAGAGCAAACAAGGTTTCTAAACTAAGAGAGTGCTACCCTAAAATAGATTGAATTTCAAACCAGAATTTACTGAATTTACCTTCAATTTGAAAAATTACTTTTTCCCACCACTGAGTTTTAATGAAATCCTAGGAACAAAATTAGTTCAGGGGCACAAAGATAGAGACATATTTGTCCTTCTGTGTTTGGTGAAGATGCACAATAAATATTTACTACCTAGTACAATTTTGTTTTCTCAATTAGAGACAAATTATCAATTATCTAATGCCTGTATCCATTGATAAGTATGGTAACTAAGTCTCTGACCAGAATAGTATATTTAGTATATTTAAATTAGTGACTGTCCTAAGCAAAATAGCTCCTGACTGGTTAGGTATTATCTATATCATACCACCAGTAATACAATTATTTGACTTAAGTCAACTTGGTCTTGTACAATCCTTATTTTATGTTTAAACAAAGTTTTCCAGAGTTGGAAGTTGGTAAAGGTCATTGCGTCCCCATAATCTTTCCTATCAGGGTAAACTAAGTGTTAAAACAAATATGGCCACATATACAGATTAATTATAATGCAAGCATGTACTATCACCAATGATAGCCCACCTGGAATGCCACAGCATGATAAAAGATATATAAACCCCTAACTTCCTTGCAAGGGCACTCAGCCTTGGATGTACATCTGCTGAGTCATTGCCAGCACAAATAAACCTGATTCTTGTCAACCCTGGTGACTGCATTTTCTTTGCCAGCTAATATTAAAGGGTCACGCTACACAGATCAAAAACCACTGCAGAAGCTGAAATCTGCAGATATAATAATCATCACTCTTATATCCTCTCAGGGCAGGCATTCACAAATGTTGAAAGCCTGAAAACCAAAAAGAAAAAGGAAAGTAAAAACACAGACAAAAAAATAGAAGAAATCTCTCCTGCCAAGTTACATAATTGTGTGCAACTTCTGTCCCTCCATACATAATGCCATGTTAACCTTCCAAAAATGCTCCTTATTAGAGAATAAAAAAGAATTCAAGAAGCTCAGTCACTTTGTGAACCAATAGCACTTACAGATATGGAACTCCCTCTAATATACTAAATGGTGAACTAGTCTTGGTTAGGTATATGACTGTGGAAGAGGACAGACTTCTTAAATTCAAAATCTGACAGAAAAACCTTAGGTAAAAGATGGCACTTTCACTTTCACTTTAGATAAAAGATGGCACTTTCAAAACTGTCTCCACTGATTTCTTTTAATGACTAGAAAATGCAAAGCACTTTATAAACACTTGAAGATTTACAGAAGAAAATAGATGTCAATTGAATACCCAAGTCATAACAGATTTGGAATTTGGTATGATCAGCCTTCCAAAAGTGAATTCTAAAAGTGAATTTCAAAGGTGTCACCAATAACATCTTTTTTTTTTTCTGTTTAACCCAATGAGTTTGACAGAAAATCTAGTTGAGAGGATTGGTGTTGCAATATGACAAAAGAAAAACTTCAGTTTAAATATGTGTCATTTGTCTGCATTAACATTCCTTCCATCTGATGCAATTGAAGGAGTTTTTAAGGAATTAAAGCCACATTTGCTGAAGAAGAATAAGACATGCAATGGTGTTAACAGTGTTGCTGTTTGATTATCAGTATTGTTTTTGACAAATATATGGTCTGTATACGAGTGCATGCATAATAAATTTCCTAGTACCCAAAACAACACAGAAGCCTGGCACAGTCGATAGGAAAAGTTAGTAGGTAATGTTCCTGTTGGTGTGTATATAATCACAGAAGAATTTTTAAAAGAGAAGAGCCACAAGAAAATGAATATGAACATAATCAAGCTTTTTTTAAAAGCTATTTTTTTTTTATTCCAGGCTTCAAATATAGTTGATGATTATGAAAGACTACAAGCTTTTAAGGATTAACTCTAAGAAATTGCCCAGGATATAGTCCTGCGGTACACTTTTTCATATGCAAATTTTAAAATAGGGAAGTATCTCTATTCTTAGATTTTTCCTACTATTTAAAATTGCTGCAATATTTTTTAGAATGTGCTGCCTTAGGTATTTCACCTTTGCATCATGTTTAATACTAGAGGTATAACGGATGCAAAGATTTATAGAGTTTGAATTCAGTTTGTGCATTATTTTAGAGTTTGAATTGTTTGTACTTTTTTTTTCAAATTTGACTGCACAAAAGTACATTATCACAATGTTGACTTTGCATGCATAGACATAAAAGGAAAGAAACTTCCTCAATATGTAACAGCATGATCCAAGGATACTCAGGGACCCCAAACTGACCGAGAAAAACACATTTTACACATTCCAAAAAGGGTTTAATCATCTGTACATAAAGGCATAGAAAGCAGAGTTTTTGTGTGAAATATCTCAATTGAAGTGTATGGAGAAGAGAGAGGAAAGAAAAGATTTCAAGTAACAGATTCCCAGTAAAATTCTAAAAGTTAACCATCCCCTTATGGATATATACCCAGGCAAACAGGCTTGGCCCGAAGCAGGGTGGCTAAAGCCAGAATGTCACAAGATATAGGCACTGCCCAGTACGGAACCACAAGAAAGGAATTAGACTAGCACAAGATTTGGGACAGGAGAGCTCCAAAATTTAATATATATATAATGAAATCAAGATAAAGGCTGCTATTGTCTCTGCCACAATGCTCCCAGGAACAACCTCTCCATGTTTCTCTCCCCCACACCTCTCATCCTCATGACTCCCCAACAAGTGTCTCCCCCAAGTGTCATTCCTCCTCCTTTAGTTCATCTTCATTTATATATCCACCGCACTCCTTCACAGCTGCCCCCCCATTCAGTATGGCATGCTGGGAATTGTAGTCCAAGGAGTAAAGGGAAAATGGTACCCTTTCACTGTGCTGTGATGCTCCTCCCCTTTTCATGAATACATTCTGTAGCAAATAAATGAAGTTTTATAAAAGGTGAAGTTTCTCTAGATTTGTATTTTATCTTACAAAGTGGCCCATTGTTACAGTGATTTACTTTACCCTGTTGGTGTCTGACAAAGCCACTGATGATTCAGGTAAGCAAGTTGAAAAGAGGCAGGCAAATTTATTTACAAGACAGATGGAGGGGGGGATTACAGAAAGTAGGAACCCCTGGCCCTCAAACCAGAGAGGGGCAAAAATACAAACCTGCTGTCTTCCCTCAGTAAATTTATATCTTTGCCCCCTAACTATTCTAAGACCTTTTCAGTCTCTGTGATTGACTGGTGTCACAGAGATGAAAAACATCTTTTTATTTTTTTTGTCTCAACTCTGGGATTTTCTTGGGCCTGTACAGAAATGCCCCATTAGCCCTTCATCTTTCTTATACTAAAGGTGCCTGGTTAATTCTGTTTCAAATTTGCAGCCATTAATCTAGAGCATAGGTAGTTAATCCCCTTCGGAATTTGCTCCCTTTGTTCCTCCAGTTGTCCTATTTCAAGGTTTCTCTTATCCTAAGTGTTGGGAGCTATGCTCTCATTACTCTATTTTTGACCTGCTCTGATAAGCTGCTGAATGTTAGCCTAAGGAGTACTGAGGGAAAAGCAGAGAGACCTTGACTCTCTACAAAGCTGTCTTTGTAAAGAGGTCACATGTTGGCCACATTTGAGCAGTCTTAGACTAAACTTGTGCTGTTTTCTTGGTAAAAATATGCTTGGAACCATGTGACCCTGGATCAAAACTTCTTCTGTTACTGCTTGCTACATGTTTTCTATAAAAGTCTAGCTCTAAATAAATTCAGGTGCCACAATCCAAAGAGAGGCTGTGAGCCACTTCTGTTCGTGTTTCGACTCAAATGTCAGTCCTTCCTCTTCCCCTCAGGACCATTCGATGACGTCACGGCTGACTTGCAGCACCTAAGTTTTCTGACCATGGGGGATTTTCCTCTCTCATTGTGTCACCATGAAACATTCGGTCATGTTTTTATGCTTCTCCAAAATACTCCCTTTTAGAAGTATAAATAAACATTTTTTTTAAAGAACTTTTAAAATTATTTTTGAGATTTTAATCTTTTTGGATTGTTGATTCAGCAACTTTGATCTAGCAGATTTCAACATTTCTGTTTAGGGCATTTGGGATTCTTTCCATATTATGACCCAAACACAGGCTGCAAACATTGGCATGTTGTGCACTTGAAAGTGCAGCTAGGTAAAGGAAAATAAACTATGTCTGTCACTTGTGTCATCAAAAATTGGGAATTCCTTAGCTCTATTTAGCCTCATTCACTTTGCCTGGATCTACACCAGTAATTGTTTATCTGTTCTCTTAGGTCTACCTTCTTTTTCAAGGAGCTGCATGTTATCAGGTGATAAAAGGGCAAGAAGAATCTCAAGCCAGCAGCCAAAGAAAAAATAAGTGGCACTTTTAAAATCCAGCATCTGCCTCCCAGGTTCTTCCCACCCATGCACTCCAATTGCAAGAGTCACAAAGCAATTAGAACAAGTTTTACTAACAAAGGAAACCAAAAACTCATTAATGCCACAAGTGGCCAGTTTAGTTCTGTTTACCCCATTCACTGTTTAGTTCAAAGGCCCCAAAACACATGTCCAAGATGGTGCCTTTTCACCTCTCCAAAAACCTGAGGCAGGTCTTTCACAAAGCCCAGTTTTTCTTTCCAGTCTTCTTTTTGCTTCTTCTCTCTAGTTTCCCAAGCTCCTCAGCTTCTCCAAAGTTCTTCAAACTTTTCAGCAAATGCTAATGTAAAATCAGCTTATTCAAATTCTCGGCTTTCTTTAGATATTAGCTTTTCGGCTTTCAAACAAGACAAGCATTTTTTTTTTTTAATTTTCTCTTCTGCACAGCCTCTTGCTCAAGTACCATGCACCTTTCTTGTCGCTCAGCCTGCCTTTTGGGCATCTGGCTACAATGCTACCCACCTGGGCAATTGCCCCACTGGGCTTCTTCAGCATCGACTCTAAAGTGGCCCAAACCCAGGAAGACTCACGCGATACGACAGCAGCAGCCACTTCAAACTTCTCACAATAAGCCGGGCACGGTGGCTCGTGCCTGTAAGCTTCAGTCTATGAAGTGGCTGGGGCTAGGGATAGCGGTTCAAATCCCTCCTGGGGCCCGTAGCGAGACCTAGTTCCAAAAAAATAGCTGGGCGTGTTGGCGAATGTCTGTAATCCCAGCTACCTGGGAAGCTGAGGCTGGGGATTGCTTGGGTCTGTGGTACCCCAGGCAATGAGAGCCTGCAGTTCCATGGGCAAAAATAGCGAGACCTAGTCTCAAAAAAAAAAAACAAAA
>PVHY01031139.1:0-12874 GCA_004024945.1 Uropsilus gracilis
CCCCCCCCCCCCCCCGCTCAAAGTCGTGTGCTTCATCTTGGTGCTTAGCTTGTTTTGACTTTTCCTCATGGCTTTTGTTTATTTTTTCATTACATCCCATATATTAGTGAAACCATTTAGCTTCTGTCTTTTTCTTTTTTACTTGCTAATATGATTACTTCTAAGTATATCCATGTTGTCATAAAATCGCCGAATCTGTCATTTTTAATTGATGAGTAATATTTCATTGTGTATATAGACCACATTTTTTTCATCCAGTCGTCTGTTTTTGGGGCATTTAGGTTGCTTCCATGTCCTGGCAATTATAAATTGTGCTGCAGTAAACATCTGAGCACAGGTGTCCCTTTCTTTGCATTTTCTAGTCAGGGACTGAACTTAATCTTTCATCTCTCATCTTTCTCTACAGAAACACAACCGATACAATGGAAAAGTGTTCCCAAGACTTACAATTCTGTCTGACCCATAGATCTTCTCCAACTGTTCAGCAACATCCCTTGTTCCATCTGGGCTTCCATCATCTATGATTATAATTTCATAGTTGATTCCACTAAATTAAGAAAAAAAATTAAGTTTGCATCAATGCTTGGAAACAGTTATCTGTAAAGTCAAAGAATCTTAAACGGACCAATTCCTTGCTAGTGTACGTGTAAACTTATAGCCATGTTAACCACTAAAGAAAACTTCAACTATCAAATGAAGTAAACGTCAAATGCTGAATACCTGGCTTTCAAACTTGGCATGTTGCTGGAAAAATATTATCAAGTGTTGAGATGTTATAAAATTCTGACATAGAAATATGCTTAATAAAAATGAATTCATAAATTGATTATAAATATAACGCACAGCATATCAAGATTTATATACTTACTTGGAAGTGGCTTATAGAGCCTTAATTTCAAATTTGAGGGATACAAAATATCTCACAAGAATGTTTAAAAGACAATTCAAATGGATCCAGTTGCTGAGTGGTTGTTTTAATTTAATCCCCAATAGACTTAAATAATATAATAAGGAATAAATATTTTAATTTCACCCTTAGAAAACCCACTTTAGAAAGGTGATGCAACCTTCTGCATCATTTCAAATAGTTGCATCCATTTACTCCACTTTAAGATTATAAAAAAAAAAAGGGAAATTGCAGTGGAATCACAAGACTTCAATATAACTCAAAAGTAACAATCTGTCACTCCTCATTAACTTCACACAATAGTTTCTATTCTAAACAAGCCAACACAATAGTTGGATGTAGGCATGATCACTATATGGGTGACCCCACTCTCCCAGAAGACACTTTTTGTTAATGTTACTGGAACTTAAAAGGGAGGAAAAAGAGGCATAGCAAACCCCCTGACAACACAACATCGCTTCCTCTTGACTGAAGAAGAAGGAAGCTCACCCTAGGAAATAACCCAGAATACACATTCCACTATAACAGGGCTATAAAAGAGTGAATCTTAGCTAAGCTGGAAAAAATGCAAACCTCAGTCTATCTAGTCTCTAAGAGTAGAAATGATTTCAGCTTCTCTCTGTGCCTTAAAAGTAGGTTTGTACTAAACAAGTTCAAACATGTAAGATGTTGATTCTCACTGACTGAAAGAGGTTTGCTTCAAAACAAATGGAGCTATTCATAAGCAAAATTACTGCCCTCCCACTTCAAGACACCCACACACTACAAGATGAGCTAGATTAAAGCAAACTGAGCTGAGAAGTAATTTGAAAGCATCAGTAAAGAAAACAGTTTCTTCCTTGCTTTACCAAGCTTGATAATTAAAGTATCTCTCCATAAGATCGTTAAGATAAGTTGTGCCACGTTAAAAAATTAAAAAACAAACAAACAAAAAAACCAAAACAGAGCCAAAAATGCTGCATTATATAACCAAAAGGCAATCCAGAACAAAACTGGTATCAGATAAATTTCTCCCATTTGGAAAGTCTGTACAATTCAAAATAAGATAAAACCAAGCAGGAGGGGAAAATGGAGGGGAAAGATATGACTGAAAAAAAACAAGTATTAAAAAAAAAAACAACATAACACCAAACACCGTAAGTATATTCTCCTTCAAAGAAACACAATCCCAAAGGCACCGTTTCCCACCAGTATTTCCAATCATGCAAGTTTAATAGCGCTCAAAGGGTGGGGGGGTGGGGGGGGTGAGGGGTGTGTGTGGGGGTGTGTGGAATAGGCACTGAAATGGTGAGACCTACGCCAAGCAGGATCTTTTTGGACATTGACTCGATTTTTGGCATTGACTCGATTTTAAGCACATCTCCTGTGGACCCAGAGTTCCACCGCTGCTGTGACTTTACCCCGACGGGGTAGTAAAATTGTGGCTGTTGCAACACTCAACTCAGAGAGGAGCTGTGCGTCAAAGCAGGCTTCCAAATGCCAAGAAAGCGTGGACACCCTCCCCCCCTTTTCGTCTGTACAGTGAAAGTGGGCGGGGGGGGGGGCACGACAAAACCAAAAAACCCTTAAACAGAAGGAACACCGTCCAGTTTCAAAGTAATTTCCGGGGTTGGTTATGTCCTGATAGGGAAAGACCTTCACGTTAAAGGAAGAGTGTTAGGACCTTCGAACGAACACGCCAACCCTGCCCCCGCCCCAGGGTCTCGGCCTCCTCCAGCACTCAGGAGCGAAGCAGCTGCCCTTCTGCTCTCCAGCAGGCTTGCCCAGCCCAGCAGCTGCTCCCCAGCCCGCAGAGACCAAACCTCATGCTTACATAAGCGCTCGGCACGGGGGCGGCGAGCAAGTGCTCTCGTCGGAGACTGCCGGCTCCTGCGGCAGGTGCAGACGACCCAAAGGGAGGCGTGAGGTCAGGCTTTCAGCCTCCCCCGGATTAAAAGGGAGGTCAGGCCTTCTCGGGGAAAGGCGGGCGGAAGGTAACGAGAGTGTAACGAAGGGGCGCCTCACGAAGCCCAAGGGCAGGGAGCAGAATCCGAGACGGGGAGAAGCCCCAGGAGGAGCCTCCGAGGCTTTCCTCGCAGGGAGGCGTCCTCCTCAGGGCTTCCCGCAGGCGCCCAAAAGGCCGGGCCGCCGCGCGCAGCCAACGGCCGCCACCCGGCCGGGAACTGGCGCATCTCCTTCCCGGGAAGGGCGGCGGGGTTCGCTACCTCTCCGAGAAGCTCTTCACCAGCAGCCACACGATGAGCGGTAGGTTCTCGCGTTCGTTGTAGGTGGGCAGAAGCACCGAGTACTTGTCCCGCGCCGCGGGGCGCTGCTCCCGCGCCCGCCGAGAGCCGACCGAGGCCCACCTCGCTTCTTTGGAGGCCATGGCGGAACGGCGCGAGCCGCCGGAAGCGGAAGGACGCGCCTGCGGCCGGGAAGGGGCGGGGCGGACCGTACCAAGCGCGGGGCGGGGGGGGGAAACGTGTGAACGAGTCCAGCCACGTCGAAGGCCACGTACGGCTCTATTGAACGTATCCAGGGCGGGATAATCCTCCAAATTACAAACTCGACAAGCGAAAGTTGCTTCAGGGACTACACGTCCGGGTGTCGCTTTTTCCCAAGGGCCTTCGCACTTTTAGTTTCTTCCAGCCGCTGGGCGACGGAAGCCGGAAGCGGAAGTGCCTTTCAAGATAACTTCCGGGAGAGGGCGCCATGGCTGCCAAGGAGGAGGTGCTCGCCTTGCAGGCTGAAGTGGCTCTACGTGAAAAGGAACTGAGTTCCCTGAAGCACAGGCTGACAGCGGCGCTTTTGGCAGAGCAGGCGTCGGAGCGGCAGGTGCCAGTATCGCCGCTGCCGCCCAAGGCCTCCCTGACCCGCGATGAAATTCTGCGCTACAGCCGGCAGCTGGTGCTGCCCGAGCTGGGCGTGCAGGGGCAGCTGCGCCTGGCCTCCGCGTCCGTGCTCGTCGTGGGCTGCGGCGGGCTCGGCTGCCCGCTGGCGCAGTACCTCGCAGCGGCCGGCGTTGGCCGCCTGGGCCTCGTGGACTACGACGTAGTAGAAATGAGCAACCTGGCCCGCCAAGTACTGCATGGCGAGACGCTCGCCGGCCAAGCCAAGGCCTTTTCGGCCGCCGCTTCGTTGCGCGGTCTCAATTCGGCCGTGGAGTGCATACCCTACGCCCAGGCGCTGACGCCGGCCACGGCGCTAGACCTGGTCCGCCGCTATGACGTAGTGGCTGATTGCTCGGACAACGTGCCCACTCGCTACCTGGTGAACGACGCGTGTGTGCTGGCTGGCCGGCCTCTTGTGTCCGCCAGCGCGCTGCGCTTCGAGGGCCAGATCACAGTCTACCACTATGACGGTGGACCTTGCTATCGCTGCGTGTTCCCCCAGCCGCCTCCCGCGGAGACGGTAACCAACTGTGCGGACGGCGGGGTGCTAGGGGTCGTAACTGGGGTCCTAGGCTGCCTGCAAGCGCTGGAGGTGTTGAAGATCGCTGCGGGTCTGGGCCCCTCTTACAGCGGCAGCCTGTTGCTTTTTGATGCCCTCAGAGGACATTTCCGCTCTATCCGGCTGCGGACCCGCAGGCCTGACTGTGCCGCTTGCGGAGAGCAGCCCACGGTGACTGACCTGCAGGACTACGAAGCCTTCTGCGGCTCCTCGGCCACCGATAAGTGCCGCTCCCTGCAGTTGCTGAGTCCTGAGGAACGAGTGTCTGTCACTGACTACAAGCGACTGCTGGACTCTGGGTCTCCCCACCTGTTGCTGGACGTCAGGCCGCAAGTGGAGGTGGACATCTGTCATTTGCCTCATGCTTTACACATCCCTTTGAAACAGTTGGAACGAAGGGATGCAGAGAGCCTGAAACTCTTAGGAGAAACACTCCGGGAAGCCAGGCAGGGCTCACAGAGGGGGGCAGCTCTCCCCATTTATGTCATTTGCAAACTGGGCAATGACTCCCAGAAAGCCGTGAAGATCCTGCAGTCCTTGACTGCAGCCCAGGAGTTGGACTGTCTCACAGTTCAGGACGTTGTGGGGGGCCTCATGGCCTGGGCTGCCAAAATCGATGGGAGCTTTCCGCAGTACTGATCTGCCATGAGAATGACGTGACTTGAGTGCCACATTACTCTGAAGATACATTTTTTTCCCCTTTATCCCCTTCCCCCTGCCCAGTAATGTGCAGAAGTGCCTGGGATTCTGCAGTATCTGTGAACATGGGGACTCTTGGACTTTCACGTGTAATTTATTAGTATATGGCCTAGTTATTAATGGGTCATTAATTGTTCTGTTTCTGAGAATTGTCCTTTCAGCTGTTTGAAGGGTATCTTGAACATGCAAGATACCAATGTAGGTGGCAGGATGTTATGTTTTGAACTGTAAACAAGATACCTGTCCTTTTTTACCACCTCAGTCAAGAAACTCTCCAGCTTGTTCATTCTATGCCTGGCAGGTGTAGTAAACTTAATGTTACTGGATCCGTCACAGAGGATATATTTAAGGTTATTGTCCACTAGAACATTTGGGGGGGGTTGTCTTATTTCTACAAGTGATAGACTGTATCCTACTGAAATAAGTGTCTAAATTTTAAGTTTTTTAAATATCTGGAAAGTCCTCCTCCTCTGGAATATTTTGATTTAATGTCCAAGTGAGATGTTAGTTTAGTAAAATAAAGGAAGCCAACTGCAATCTGTCAGTTTCTCTTATGAAAGTACTGGCTTTTTTCATAGTGTTATCTTCAGGGTGCACCTTAAGTTTTTACTCATATACGTTGTATGCTCCTCTCAGCTCTGGAATTTTCAAATCTAAGCCCCAACCTTTTGTCTTCCTTTGTCTCTCTTGCTCTCATTTTTGCTTTCGTTGTATGGCCATGACCCCAAGAACAATTTTGCTTGAAAGTGGGATGGTGGACATTCTCCTTCATAGTCTCAGGTCAAAAGCTTAATATTTGACCAATGTTACTTGTTATTTATAGTTTGCTGTGAGTTTTCAATGATTTCATTATGATTATGGGTTTTTTATTTTCCTCTTCTGTTAATGATGGGATGAGTTGCACTGACATTTTGTGTGGCAAAACAAAAATTCACCTTCCCCCATATTCCCAGAATTTCAGCACAATGTTGTCAACCAAATGCACAGCAGTACTCCCTTCCCGTGGGACTGAAACTGCCCCACACGGCACACCTTTCCCTGTTACATACCTTTTCTATTTTGATTTACTTTTATCTTCCAGCATTTTGTAGTGTAAAATGCAGAGGTTTTTATTTTTAAGCGTTTTCACAAAGCAGGTTAGACTGTCCAACTTCCCATATGTACAACTAACTTAGGAGTAAAAATTGAGTGTTGGAAGATGAGTGGCAAATTGGAAAGCTGTGTTAAAGGGGGCCTCGCCTCTCCTCTGGCTGAATGTGGCCTGCAGCTTGTGCTCCTCCAACACCACAGACAACGTGACATTACATTTGTGTGGTTGCAAATATTTTAAAAACATGCAAAGCATTGTGGGTCACATAATGCCCACTGCCCATCAGACTTGTCAGCCATTTGCAGTCTCTGATAGGAACTCATTTTACTCTCAGAGGGTGGTGTCATTTACTATTAATATTTTTAATATTACATATTAGAAATTGGGATCATCACTCTCCATGAAACACAATGTGACATGAGTATGTGTGCTTAACATACAGTAGCCTGTTCCTTCAGATGGAGCAGCATCTTTCGACTCTCCTGAGAGCTGGGGAGATTAGTGATGGAACTGGAAGGAACAGGGGGCTGGTCTGGGTCTCCTCGTCTTCATCTGGGCACAGAAGCTAGCTCCATTCATGTCAGGAAACAAACAGACATAGGAACTTTTTTTTTTTTTTTTTTTTTTTTTTGAGACTAGGTCTCGCTATTTTTGCCCATGGAACCGCAGGTTCACATTGCCCGGGTTACCACAGAGTCAAGCCATTCCCAGCCTCAGCCTCCCAGGTAGTTGGGATTACAGGCTTGTGCCACCATGCCCAGCTATTTTTTTTGGAACTAGGTCTCGCTACGGGCCCCAGGTGGGACTTGACCCTCGATCCCTAGTCCCAGCCACTTCATAGGCTGAAGCTTACGGGCACGAGCCACCATGCCCGGCCTCATAGGAACTATTTCATATGATCACTGTTGTCCTAGCGATAGGCAGCTTTGGCAGTTTCTGCAAATTTAGTTGGTACTCAGGGAGCAAAGCTGCCTCTGGCCGATTGAGTGGGAAAAGGGCTTATTCAGGGTGATGTGAGATGTTTTTGAGAATTTGGGAAACAGGCAAGGCTAGGTTCCTAAGAATGTCTATACTATGCTCTCCCACCTGGTACTATAAATGCCCACACAACCTCACCAGGCTCACTTAACCTGGCCCCGCTGCTTTGCAGAAGGCTCAGCCCTTCGGACACACCTTGGGACAGGAAGCAATATCACTTCCCACTGGTCTGTACAGACTGAGTCTGAAGAGGCTGTGTCTGGTAGGTAAGGCCAGTTACGTTGCCTGCGTACAGGGAGCTAGAGTAGCCTGGAGTTCACATGTCTACAATAGGTGAGGGCAGATGGAGTTCTCTTTGCTATCTTTGAAACTCTATTAAAAATAAACAAACAAAAAAAAATGGTACCTATGGAAACTATGTCTTCTGTCCCACTCCAACCCCCATTCCTTCAGTTCCCTTCCGAAGACCGGCTCTACAACTAGCCTTATGATGTCCTCACATTTGGATTTGCCTATACACCCCTTGAATCCAAACGCTATTTACACAGTTCCTCTGTTTTTTGTTTTTTTCTGAGACTAGGTCTCGCTATGCTGCGCAGGGAACTGCAGACTCACGTTGCCCAGAGTACCACTGAAGTGATCCCCAGGCTCAGCCTCCCAGGTAGCTAGGACTATAGGCATGCGCCACCACGCCCAGCTATTTTTTGAGACCAGGTCTCGCTATGTTGCCCTGGGCAGGTCTCAACCGTACAAACTCAAGCGATTCCTAGTCTCAGCCTCCCTTCTAGGCTAGGATTAAGGGCATGCGCCACTGCTCCGGCATATTTTTTTAAAATCGTATGTGTTAATAACTTCCATTTGCTCTCAGTTCATGTAGATCAGCCTCATTGTTGCTATTAACCATTTTGTGAGGACTGGAGAGTGAAAATATATTCTGTCCAGTTAGTCTACAGTGGAGCAGGCAGAAGTGGTACATTGAAGGCATCCAGGGAGATAGATCTACAGCATTAAATCAGTCTCGTCACATTAAACACACCAAAGCAACTTGTGAAAATACAGATGCCCAGGCCCCACCCCATTGCATTTTGCCAATGCAAACGCTTTGGAATTCTGTCTCCTTCTTGAGAACACTAGGGCTATTCTGCATCTTCAGCTCTCCCACCTGTCTCTCAACTCTGTGACGCTCATCACCTCACCGTCTCTGCCTCCCACTTTCCTGAGTCTCTTAAGAACCCTAGGGGTACACAGGGCCCAGCGCATTACTCAGGCTCACTGCCATGTCCATAACCACAACTTAGTCACAGCTACACAGTCCCTGTTGCCACAGAAAGCAACGTATCCACAAGCTCCAGGAATTTGGACTGGGACACAGGGAGTGGGGGTGTGGGCTGTCTAGGAGTGGGTGGACAGCGGACAGGAAAGGCGACTTGGAGGTAGCCCACTCTGGTGGGTCACAGGAGGGAAGGACGGGGAGGAACAAGGCCGACTCTGGCGTTGGTTTGAGCGACTGGACAAGCCAGGTGGTGTTGGTGTAATTTACTGAGAAGAGGGGTTGTGGGCAGAGGCCTGGCAAGAGCAAATGAGAAACGCACCTTTCCCTTCCTATATACCCAGCCCAACCTTGCCTAGTGCCCAGAGAGCTGCACGATGCGCACTGGACAGGTGCCCACCATGACTGCCTGTGTCTGTCCTTATTAGAGGACCACGAACCTGCTTTAGGCTGGAGACGTCTAGGTCAGGACAAACCTTAACTGAAAGGTGGCTATTACCCTTGTGGCTCGGGGGCGCTGCCGTGACTTGTGGAGGGAGTAGTTGATGGAGCCTAAAATTTGGTCCATTACCAAAACCCTTTCATTGCAAAGCTTTAGCCACACAGACAAGCCACAAACCTAGAGGTGGTGTTGATGAGATTTTCGAAACAAAATGTAATTCTGTCACCCTCTCCCAGATGAAGAAACACAGTACAGGAAGCCAGGAGCCTCTCTAGGCCTCCATCCGCCCCCACCTCTGCCCTCAACACCTTGCCTCCCCCTCACCTGGGGGGGACGATGACACACACACCTGTTCTGACTTTTGTAGCTTCCTTTTGTTCCCCCAAGGGAACCCTGCCTTTTTTAATGATGCTGTTCTCTGGAGACAGAAGGCACAGCCCAGAGGGCAGGGTGGCCCCAGCCAGCCTCTGCCATGTAGGGATGCCTGGAAAGCCAGCCTGCCTGTGACTGCCAGGGGTGGGGGCTTCTGAAAGGCTGGGTGTGTCTGCATGGGCCAGAGGATGCCTGCTCCTCTGCTGCTCCCTGTCGCTGTGGCGTGCCTGTGTCCTGTGTCCTGTGAGTGACCGTCCCAGCATGGGATGGACGAGGGGTGCCTGCCGGTCACCTTCTCAAGTTACTTAGCGAATGTAGCCACACCTCATCCTTTTTCGTAGCCCAGCGTGCACCCCCCCCTTCCCAATCCCCCCCATGGACTCAGCAGTTTCTCTCATCATGGCCACTGTTTCTTGCGGCTGCCCTGAGCCTAGCACTTCCCACAGGCCATCACAAAAGGGTGTGAGGGGGCAGTGTCATCCTCACGGGTCACAGTGGGCAGAGTTGGAGTGACAGGGGCGAGGTTCAGAGCTGGTGTCCCTCCTCCTAAAGGTGGGTCCTAGACTGTCCTCACCCTCTGACAGAAACTGGTCCTTGTCACTCACCACTGCCTGGGAGCCAATGACTTCACCAGCCAGACTTCCCAGGAGGACAGGGAGCCCCCCTTCCCCCCCCAGGGAGTGATCTTTGGTCTCTGGGGACCCCAGTGGGATCAGCTCCTGTTCCGAGGAGCAACCTGCGACTCATGCTCCTCCCTCCTCCCCGGCCTGGCGCCCTCCTCCCCCACTCACTGGGGTTTCCCCCATTGCCCAATTTCAGAGTCTCTGGCCCCTCCTGGAGCTCAGCACTCCCCCTGACCGCTGACCAGTATCCAGCGGCATGGACTGGACTGTGGTCTGTTTAGTCGTTCATCTGTTGAGGGACATCAGGTCGTGTCCAGCGCGGGGCTATTCTTAAGGAAGCAGCCAGGAATCTACCAAGCTTATCTCGGATCGATTTTATTTCCACTTCGCAAGACAGAGTCTGGATGGGACTTCAGCTCCCTCCGCTATTTACCCTAAAACGTGCACGTTGGTGGGAAGCAGGCAAACCAGATGCCGCCTTTCTCCGCGCTTGGCCTCACCGGGCACCCCAGCCCGTGGAGATGGGCAGCCTGGGCCGCTCAGATTCCTGGGCGGGAGGCCGGGCTGAACTGCCCAGTGCCTGCAGACGAAAGGCTGCCTTGGAAGGCTGTTCGGAGGTGCGCCGGCCGGGGTTGCAGCTGGAGTCACGGCTCAGTCCAGCCGATCGGCAGATGGAGGTCGTGAGGAGGCCCGCCGGCTGCTACACGCTGCTGCTCGACACGCATGAGAAGCCTGGAAGAATGCGCGGCAGCCTCGGAAGGACGGCCATTGACAGGAGGGTGACAGGTCACAGCTCCTTCTGCTCCTCAGCTGCAGGGCCTCAGCTCGGCTTCTCCTTCCTCCTTGCCTCCCCCGGGCATTTTCTGAATTTTTCTTGGGCGGGGGGAGGGGGTGTGTGTCTGTGGGTGAATGAGATAGACACTGTGCTCCCAAGGCCCGTGTCATCCCTGAGACGCGTTAAAAGGGAGGTACACGACCGGAAGCAGCTATGCAGTCTGCAGGGCCCTTGCTCAGGATGGGGAAGGGGGTGGCTCAAAGCACTAAGCTGTAGGGGGGGCCCTATGCGGCTGCCCTGAGCTGTCCCTGAGTGCAGCAGAAGGTGGGGGATGATTGCTGATGTCTGCAGACATCTGTCGTCCTACCCGGGGAGGGGGTAGAGCTAGTGGGTTGCTGAAACCCAGCGGGGGGAGGCCAAAAGCGCTGCTAACACCCTAAGTGGCCAGGCAAAGCCGGCAGCCAGGACCCAGCCAGCCCCAAACCCACTTGTGTTGAAGGTGGGAGCCCTATTTCCATCCGTGGCAGTTTTGGGGTGAGCCAGAGAAAACGATCCAGAGGGTTTATGGACACATGTAGCCAGGGAGGCTGTTTATGTCCAGCAAGGCCTCTGGGAGGAAGGGAGGAAGCTCCTTTGAGCTGAGACGAAGAACAGCCAGGTCCAGGAGTGGGGGAGGTGGGCAGCCAGGTGTGGGTGGCAGAGGAGGGGCCGTTTCTCAATACCTCGATACCCTTTTCTTCTCTGCAGGCTCAAAGCCAAGTGAGAAGGAGACACAGATGAGGCGGACGATGGTGGAAATCCCACCTTTATAACTCAGAAAGCTACTGGGGGACAGTGGGGCAGCTGGCTAACAGCCGCCCCCCCTCACCTCCAGGCACCGGCCGGCCACCCCAAAGAGCAAAGCTGCCCTGCTGCATGCCATGGTACACCCCCCCCCACCAATCTCAGAGGGAGGTGACCCGGTCCCCTTTCCTGACTCACTGACTGATAAAGCGGCAGTCCTCTCAGAGACAACAGGAGGCATGTGAGGGACAATGGGGCAGGGACTGTCGTCCCCCCCCGTACTTGTCTTGCTGGGACCGTCTCCACCTGTGCTGCAGAGTGAAATAATCGGGGAGTCTTTGCAAAGCCCTGGTCCCCAAGTGGCGGTCCAGCCCAGTGAGGCCAGAAATTAAGGGGTCAGCATTTGTGTTTTGAAAAGCTCCTTCTCCCGGGGCTGCCCTAGATGATAAGACATGCAGCCACCTAACTTCTGGAAGTTTCTTCCCTCAGTGCCCCAACCCCTGAAACATAACAACAACTACCTCAAAAATAACACAAAGTTTTGGGGCAGGTGACTGGGCAGAAGTGACCAGGGTGGTAGAGGCTGGCTGGAGGCAGCTGTAAACCCAACCTAGGACCTCTGAGGGCCACCAGGAAACCTGCAGGAGCCATCATTGCATCTCTGTCTCTCTGGACAGAAAGCAGATCACGTACCATTGAGTCCCAGGAGAGACCCGCTGGCTACCAGCGCTCACTCATTTCTCCCATGTCACCGGATTTCAGGATGGACTCTGGCCCCGGCTGGGTCCCTCAGCCTCCTGGGGTCTCTTCACAGCCTGGGTGACCACCTACTAATATTATATATATATATATTAGAGACCAGGTCTCGCTATGTTGCCTGGGGTAGTCTCAAACCTGTGGACTCAAGCGATCCCTGGCCTCTGCCTCCTAGTGCTGTGATTACAGGAGGCGTGCACCACTGCGCTGGCTACCTATTAATCTTATATACATAATTCTGTAATTTCTTAACACAGCTCGTCAAATGACATAAACTTCAGATTTCCCAAACCTGTACCTCCCCAGATGTCAGCTCCCCAATTCTCCAGCTGCTCAGCTCACTTCCTAGAGCCTTGACCCCCCAGGCCAGGGTGGATGGACTGAGGCAGGAGAGCCTATAAAGGAGGGGGCTGGGCTGTGGGCTTCAGGTGTGTGTGTGTTTGGAAAATCACCTCCAGGGTTCACTACTCCCTTGAAATCAACTACCCCTCGGGCGGGGACCTCTCCCTCCACGTTCAACAAGACCCCGACATGTCAAAGCATGAAAAACACCACAATCAAAAGATATAATACAATTTATCAAATAAAACTGCAGCTCCTCTGGCCAGAGTGGAGACAGCCTGGGCAGGCAGAGACTAAGACTCAGGAGAGGCCTTTCCAGCCTCTTGGCACCCACAGCCGGAGCTGCTTCCGCTGCTGAGTTTGTCCTTGAAATTCTGGGCACCATCCCTGGGATTTGCTGCAGCAACA
>PVHY01031140.1:0-12882 GCA_004024945.1 Uropsilus gracilis
TATTTTGGTTGAGAAGGCTGGGGATGGTGGTAAGAACCCACGAGTGGAAAGTTTAAACTGTTTTAAAGTTTTTCTTTTCTGCAGTTTTTGGAGCTGAAAGCAGAGAGCAGTTGGCTGGCTTTTGCATATCAATGGTAAAGGTGATCAGTGAAAATGCTAATGAAGAGTGTGTAGCCTGCTTTGTAGAGAGTAGCAGGCAGATAAGTGTATCCAGTTAAGGTTAAAGGTAATTGCAAAGGAACTGCTTGTAGCCGGCTTCGGAGAGAGAAGCAGGCCTGTAAGCCTTTCTTTGGTCGCCCTGTTTCAGATGGATGAGACATTAAAAGGATTATACTACATAGCAGGTGAAATTAAGACAATAATTTCTCTAAGAAACAGGCCCACAAGATATAGTAATACCCACTATGCACGCATACTTCAGTTAACCTAGGAAATCATCCTATGGAATTGTACTGTTTCATATAGTAACCACTAATATTTGAAATACGGGACATGTTCCCGAATTAAATTTTTTAATTAAAAACTTGTACTTATTTCAGTTGCTATAGGACTTTCAAGAATGTTTGGAATGAACTCAGTATGTCAGTTTACTTTTCAACTATAAATTTTATGAAATCTAAATGTGAAGAAAGTATTGCCAGTGAAAATTGTTTCAATTAAGATATGCTCTAAGTGTAAAGATATGCTAAGTTTTTCAGATGTGGTTCAATGAAAAGAATGTAAAATAATTGATTGAATTTATGCCATCTTTGGATCACATAATATTAAAATTAATTTTATCAGTTTCTTTACTGAAGAAACTACTAGAAAGTATTACATTATTTGCCACTTGTACTATAAATCTATCAGATAGCACTGTTGTAGAAAATAAAAGCATCACTATGTAAAAAAAAATCAAGTACTGTTAAAAACTACAAATAAAATAAAAAATATAACAAAAAGCAAAACCCAAACTAAAACTGAAGCCCAAATCAAGATCAAAACCAAAACCTGGAAATGAAGTGAATGTTTGTCCCTAGAGGAATGTTTAATACATACACAAAATATATCATGGGCTATTGTGGAGATTGTGAAAAGAATCAAGTTTTTCCAGTGAACATAACTATCCACAAAGTATTATTATAGAAGAAAAGTAAACTGCATAAGATTATGAAAAATTTCAGCATTATAAAACTTGTCCAATCCTCATTACATGGTTATGTCTATAAACATGACCTGAACATGAAAAAAAAACAGAAGGCTATACATCAGATTATTTGGGATGGGGTAGACCAGTGGCAGGGGAGAGAAGGAGGAAAAAGGAAGAAAATGTCTAATGCCCTCCCTTCCCCAACATATACATTATCATATTTATATAGAATTTTATGTGTGTGCATGTGTGTGCGTGTGTGCATAGAGAAGGACAGAGCCAGATCTATTTATAATGACTTGTAGGAATGTTCATGTATATTATCTAGTGAAAAGTTGAAGATGATATGTAAATTGATTCATTCTATTTGCGTGTCTATTTGCGTGGAAACAACACTCATACATTTTTGGAGAATGGTATGTGTAGTAGTTATTTAACAATAGTAAACTCAGGAGTGTAATACTGGAAAGGGAGCTGGGCTGAACAGCTAGGGAGAAAGGGGTGTGTGTGTGTGTGTGAGTGTGAGAAGTAGTCACTTTTTAGTACAAATAGGTATTTTTGTAATTTGGAAAGAAGACTTAAATGAAAAATTTAGTAATTACAGTCATCCATTGGTTAAAAATGAGAATACACTGTGAGAAATGCATTGTTAGGCAATATTGTCATTGTGTGAGCAACATAGAAAGTGAGCAATAATTACATAAATTTAGATGGCATAACCTATCACATACCTAGGGTATATGATATAGTCTATTGGTACCACTGCCTTCTATGTGATTCATTGCTGATGGAAGTGTCAATATATAAAGTATTACTTTATTTGCCTTGAAATGAATAAAAAAAGTGAGGTGTTACAAGCAACCAAGGATGAGTAATGAGAACAGACAACATTTGGAAATTAGTTGGTCAGAGTAGAAGAGCTTCTCTTTGAAAGAGATTCTTAGGTATAAAATGGTTAAAAAAAATACAAAGAGTTAAAAGGAGAAAAAAGAAAAATCAGGAAACAGTGAGGATCAACATAGGAACAGAGGCAATCTGACACTTCATTCCATAGACTTTTATGAAGGCTGATATCACAACATAGAGAACAGAGGGAAAAGGCACATGAACATATTTTCCTAAAATAGCCTAAAAATAGAGAAATAAATAGCCTAAAATAGCCTAAGAAATAGAGAAAGGGTACATTGAGCTCTCAGAAAAATTTGATATGAATGACCAAATATTAAAAATATTTTTGTATATTGTACTTTAGAAATGGGGTCTCGGGCATTTAGCTCCCTCTTCCTCTGCCACCACCACCCCCTCAAAAAAACAGTCAACTATACATAGATTAAAAAAAATTACTTATGCATGAACAAAAGGAAAACATAAATAAAATACTTTAATTAATGTATTTCAAACATTTTTTCACATTTATTCTTTCATGTGGATCACCTTTTAATTCAGTCACTAGGGTTTGTGTTGTCTTGCACAATGTGCTCTTTGTACTGTTAATGTGGACAAGCATTTCATTAGCGAGCCTTCTATCATTGTTTCTGGAATTTTCTTCTGATGCACATTAAAGTCTGTACTTGATACCCCTTAAGGAAGTTTGATGCTGATACTGTCTTGAGAAGTCCAATGGACTTCTCAATGGAAAGTTGTTATGTCTTAACGAGGAATTATTTTACTTCTTGAAATGATGCTTGTGTGGTGTTCAGAATGAAGAGTAACACATTTCCCCAGACTTGTCAATAGGAACACAACCAAGTTTGTACACGAGAAAGCTTACAGTTGTGCCTACCTCCCTGGATGCTCTGCATACTCATGCTAGACCATGCTAAAATTTTCAGGATACTCTCTACACCTTCTGATGACAGAATGATTTACCCATGGCCATTGACACAGTGCTTGCTGCATGCCTAGCTTTGGATAATGAAATGGAGAGAGAATGAAGGGTTTCACTTCCTAGCAGAAGTTTTAAGTGTCATCATGTGGTTTCCCACCTTTCTTTCCCTTCTCAACAAAACCAACATTGAGGTTGCTCGTTTAGTCTGCTTTCCTGGAAAGGAAGACAGCGTGGAGTATGGCCAAATTAGTCTTCAATAAACACATAATATAAATGAAAAATAGAAAGTCACCAATGTTTTTGGGGGTAGTTGTTACTGCAGTGTGGTTTACATTAAGCTGACCAGTATAAATGCATCAACATAAGAGATTCAAAACCTGAATTTGGAATGGCATAGGTGCTCTCTCGAAAGAATTCTGCAGGACTTCAGGACAGGAAATGAGTGGGTGACTGGTGATTGCCCTCACTGCATAAGATTCAAGTTCAGACTATATCAGGTAGCCAAGGTGACTACAGAGTGACCTTATCTCACCTGGATTACTCAGAGACTCATATTAAGTAGGTATGACTGAGTCCTAGCCCAGTTGTGATCTTTGGGCAAAAAAAAAATTATAGAGCATATGTGGCTAAATATCCTGAAATTCTAAGGTCAGGAAACATTTTTGGAACCTGGAGATAACTCACTTTGTGACACTGCAGTAGTTATCTGAAGGAAAGGGGTGAGGATGGGAGGAGGGAAAAACTGTAGAAGTGAAATATTCACTCCTGTTTTCCTTCTTTCTAGTCAAAAATGACTCTATAATAGAAATGTCAGTCTATACAGAATAGACTTTTCTTCTCCCCAAAGCATCTATACTTTGGATTCTGTTGAAGAAGAAGCTGAGCTTAAAATACATGAGGGATCCAACTGCAGTTCAGTGTTGATGGGTTCAATAACATGCAGCAGCCTTTCAATGCATACAGGCTGTGGTTTCCTCCAGGGCTGACCTCTCCAGGACCTTTGACAACAGTGCTGGTGAAAAGTAGAGTAAATAGTGAACAATTAGTTGACCTTAGAAATTAGAAACATATGAACAGAAGGTGGCATATTAAAAATAGCAGGAGGTAATCATATTTGATTGCCTTCCTCATACTCTGGCTAAGGTAGGTTAATGATGGACCTACCAGGGAATTGGTGTTGTTTGGTCTCAAGACTCCCCCTATACACTGCAGGGTAGACTTAATGCATATGGAAGGATTAATAAGGGAAGATGAAGTGGGGATATTGGTTTTGCAAAGAGAAGCTATAGGGTTAGGGTATCTGGCATGGGTTGTCTGCGGCCCCTCATTCACCATTGCCCACCACCATTACCTTGTTGTTTGATCCTCTTGAAAGGGAGATAGTACTTAGTAACTAGTACTAGGATGCTAGGTAAGTGTATGATCTGTGTGGGTAGAAAGAACTGAATTTTTCACCTGGATTGTGCTTGCATTACTTTTCCTTGGGTAAGTGACATGGCTTTCCCACATCATGATTTTATAAAATGCTATAAAAGGCAGTACTGAATAACTTATAGAGTGGATGCAAGTGAGCTAATTCATCCAAAGTGCCTTACAGGCACAGCAAGGGGCACATTAAATACTGGAGCAGGATGAGCTAATAGTAGAGTTCCATAGAGTCTTAGCTCAGAAAAGTCTAAATGAAAGGTGGTTAGAATGGACACATACACTCTTATTTTTAAATTAATCATTATGAACTTATAAAAACAAGTCAATGGGATCTTTAGATCTAATCTATTTATTTATAATGGAAATGAAGAATCTATTAAAAAACACAATACCTGCTCAGTAGGCTTTGGCAACAGGACACGATGCTGGTTGTATTTCTAGGTAAGCTGGAGTTGAAGGCATTCTCTAAAATGTGCTGGCAGTTGGTATCTATAGGAGTGCTGGAGAGCATGCCTAGAAATTGAACAGAGTGCCTTTTATTTTATTAATTAATGAAGTCACTGATCCCTCCCACTGTTCTTAGCTTTTCAGCTATGCTCATATATTTCCCTCTGTAGTATGTAGTATGTAGCTGCTGAAAGCAGCTCTGCCTTTCAGCATTCTGCAGCAGTACATGAACCAGTGAAGTACTGAACCCTAGAAGCTGCTATCCTTTGGGCCTGGGGATACAGCACACAGAGGACAATTTGCAGTACCTGCAATGCAGGCTGTCATGAAGCAGGCAATGGTCCCCGCAATCAAAGCTCTCACTGCTCCGGAGGCGATGTCACGTTTTCTGGAAGGAGCCATGGATGCTGGGAAACATGGAAACAAATTTAATGATGAGACTGTTGATTAGGATTCCAAATTCCCAGTCTCTGAGGACTCTTCAGGGACCAGGGTCCTGTGTCAGCAGATTTGAAAAGATTTTTAAACTTAACTGGGTAATTAATTCACCGTTCAAGAGCTTGGTGATAAACTTCACTTCCTGAAAATTTTTCTGGTGTGGAAAGAAGGGAAGAAATTTCCACTATAAAAATGTTGAGAGGTTTTACTCTGTACAGGAGAAACAACTGCTAAGTTTCATCCAAAGATTTCATAATAAGTTGAGGGAATGGCAGTTTAAGTAGTCTGCAAGGGAAGCCCGTTTAACTGCTATTCATCAGTTACTATCCACAGCAGAGATCACTAATTAGTCAGTCTACTTCCATTGAATTTTCCTTGCATCTCTGACTCATTCTCCAGGTGCCTATGGTACATCTATTATAATTGGCAGTATATATCTATGTATCATCTCTGGATGAAGTTCCTGTCTGTTTGAGCAAATGTTTCCTAAAGTTAGCAGGGGAATACATAGGAAAACTACATTGCAGAGCAAGGATAAAATAAAGGCAGCAAAGGATTGTAGGACCTTTTTATTCCTAACATGCCTAACATTCCAGAAAAAGATGGAGATCTGCAGCATGTGTACATCATGCCTGCTATTGAAGAATATTCTTTTTCACTTACTGAGTCCGCCGATCACTATTCCTAGGGAGCCAAAGTTGGCAAAGCCACACAGAGCATAAGTGGCAATTGTCTCAGAGCGAATCTGTAAGTAAACATAAACACACAGATGTGTCCTTGCTGTGATCCAGCTTAGCAAGTCTGACATCCTAACTGGGGTTCCTATTCTGACAACATAATCAAGTTTGATCAATAAATGCATGATGCATGTTGGCTAATACCTCTTGCTTCTATGACTCTTCTTTTTATCTCTCCTAGAATTGAGGAAGGGAAAGGTGCTGTGTAGATTCAGACACTTTATAAGAAGAAGCCTTCATTTCTACAGCGGTGACATTCTGCAGAATGAGTATATCTAATATTCAACATGACTCACCTACTGTAATGTGCCAAGCATGTGCTAAGCATGGAACTAGCTGCTGGAGATACAAAATTGGTATCTGGAAGTATTTATGTTGTATTTATTCAATATAAAACTTACTAAATGCACAAATAATTATCACTCAGTAAGAAAACATGTGCCCAGTGAAAAACAGATAAAAGACCTTTAGACACTTGACAAAGTAAATGGCCAATAAATGCACAAGAATCATTAGATACCAGGTAAATGTGAATTGAAACAATGTCATACCACCACAGTCCACCAAAATGGCTTTAGAGATGGACAATACCAAGTGTTGGTGAGGATGTGAAACAATTGTAACTCTCATATGTCATAGTAAGGAGTGTAAACTGACATAGCCTGACACAAACAACCTTGGATGCTTCTTACCAAGGTTATATACACTACCTGTATGACCAGCAATGTCATTTCTAAGCATTTTCCCAGGAGAGAAACCATGCCCACAAGAAGACTGTGTGTGAATACTTAGAGCAGTTTTAGTCACAAATGTCCCAAGCTGGAAATAACACAAAAGTCCTTCAATAGGTAAATGGATAAGCAAATTGTGGATATCCATAAAATAGAATATTACTTTTCAATACAAGAAAAACAACTAATACATGTAATAAAGTTTACATGAAGTTCTGGAATAAGCCAAAGTGATCTATAGTGAAAAAAAAGTTATTGACCATCTGGGAATGGGTCTGTTGACTACAGTGACTACAGATAAAAGGGTCTGTTGACTACAGTGAATCACCAGGGAAATTTTCTACATGTGATGGAAATGTTCTATATTTTGATTGTTGTTATGATTACACAGGTGACACATTTGTCAAAAATCCATATGTAAACTGGGCCTTTTCAGTATATAAGCTACACTTTAGTAAAAAGGATAATAGGAATTATACCAGTAAAAATGAAGCTCATAGATATTGCAGGAATTCTTTTTGATCTGGCTATGTTGTGTGCTTGGTTGCTTGCTTTTTGTATTGATCAATTTATATATAACTTGTTTTTATCTTGTGTGCTTGCTTTCATTGTTCTTCAACTCTGATCATCCTAAAGGAACATTGATTACAAGTGGGAGAATGAGTAGTCCGTTGACAATTCAGTGAGGAGATGGAACTCAAATTTGTACAAACATGAGCTTGACCTTCTAGCTTGATTCCGACAGTTGCTTGGTAGTGCTTAGATGGTGCTTTTCCTTAGATTGATAGATTGACATTGGGGGATTCAGCAGATCCCAGAAACTGTTGTTCACTGGGATCACACTTAATCTGGCAAAGCCTTGTATAATTGAGGGAATAATTTTCTTTTCCAAAATTCTAAAAAAATTATAGAATTCAAAGAATAAATCAGGTCAATACTAATTCAAAAGTAGTGTTGCTAAGCTTTTTTTTTTTATTTGCTAAGCTTACATTCAAGACTCAAGTGTTCATGGTTAAGTTTTTTGCTGATTATAATGCCCATCTTCTTTCATGGTTTCTGAGAACTCCTTGTTGATACTTTCAATCAGCCTGCATACGGCAGGCAGGAAAAAAATTTCAAGTATTCGAGCAGTCTGCTGGATCTGGGAAAGCTCATGCTGCCCCCCTGCTCTCTCTAGTGCTTTTCATTTAGTTCAACTGACTTCAAAACCAGGCAAGCTTATTAAGAGACGGTGGGGAGGGAGAAGGCATAAAACACTCAAGATTCCTTTCTCCTTCTTCAGGGGAGTCTGAGGAAAGGAATACAGAGATGAGGCCATGTAGGGTTTTGTAATGAGAGGAAGGGGAAGCTGGGATGATTCCACTTTGCCTTTGCCCATAAATGTGCAAGAATTACATGATGGAAAGAGTGCACCACATTTGTAAATGAATAATATACTATAGGTCTCCTTGCAAATGAGCAAAGATTCCGTTATGTACAAAGAAAGGCATTGTGGTATTACTTTATAGAGCAAAAAAATAGTAACAAAGTTCATCAACAAAAGCCTGGAAAAAATAAACTGTAATGTGCTCAAACAATGAAATACTACGTCACAGACACTGTTTCTGGGAAAGTACATGCTACACATTCTGACCTGTCTTAGGTAGGGGCCAGTGGTAGCTAAAATTCAATAGATAACATTGAGTTGCCTCATAGACTCAGAGCTTATATTTTAGTCAAGTATTATCTTTTCGAGATATTGGGTTACTCCTACTGCTTCTGACTTGCCAAACAGATTTCAGGTACTCATCCCCATTAGGTTAACTGGAAATAAAAATCTGGGAAAGACAAAATGTTTTTCTCATCATGGATCTACAATAACAGGAACCAAGAATTCATATTTTCAAGTGTCTTTTCTGGTTGGGCTCATCCCCATTCCAAATCAGCACCACTGTTCTGTCTCTACCCTCTTCCTAACCTGTTCACAAGCCTCTCAGCACTGCCAGAACTGGGAGCTTGCTGTGCCCATTAGCAAAACTATTTACTGGCAACTGGCAGTTGGGAATGAAAAAACATTTCACTAATTTAGTCCATTGTTTATTTTCGGCAGGGAAACAAGTTGGTTTATGGTGGTGTCCAAACAATGAGTCCATTTGGCAAAGTTCTACTGTGTGGTCGGCTGAGGAATGAAATGTTTGAGAAGCAGGAGACCTACAGAACCACTGTTCACATCAGCTGTGTGGGTCAAAGTGCCCCTAACGATGAAATACAGATTAGCACTCCCCTAGAGCAAACTGCTGTATTTGTGTAAGGAGTGGGAGCAAATTTGCAAGTTAAGTCCTCAGGAGGCTGGGGCTGATGACCGTGTTTAGGGGTGGGCAGTCCCAGCTCTAAGCTTGGGCACTGTGCTTTTCTTCCCCTTTCCTTTCACTGTCAAATCCACGCTGTAGAGTAAATGGGTTTTCAGTGTTTCTACCCTTCTGCCGTTAACCTCTATGACCAGCACCTGTGGTGTTGCACCGGGGTATACACCTGAGCCCTGCGGGCGTGTGTATGCAGAAGTGGTACACCTGGACCTAGGAAGAAGGGCTAAAAGCATTGAGGGAGGGGCCTGGAGAGGGCATGGGAATAGAACACCTGAGGAGAAAGGAGAAAGAACTTGAGAAAAACTTATGGCCTGTTTCTTCACTGTTTGTTATTAGAAGTTCTACAAAGATAGCTTCAAGGACTCTGATATTCTTTGTCTGTTATAACTAATAATGAACCTACTGGGAATGGGATGGTTACATAAGGCATGTGCCTAGGCCATTACCCAAGTAGATTGTTACAATGAAGAATGGTGTCAAAAATTCTCACATTTCCTTAGCAGTTTCTAAGTGTGACAACTCTGTTCATTAGGAAATTGAAAGTTGGGGGCTCACTGCAAATCTGGCCTAAGGGCCTTACATGGGTCCACTTGTTCCACCCATGATCAAGTAGACATGAACACCTCCTTGCAGGCTTTTGACCTGCTTGTCTGAAAGGCCCTGAATTTTTCTCTTCCCTTATCTATTTGGAAAGTAATGACTGTGTCTCACTATTTCTTTAGGCTGGTCAGGCGCGATGTTGCATTCATGTAGTTTTTCAGAGTTCACAGAATTCCATAAGCAAGGAGGAAGTGTACTTCATGATCATTAGCCCCTGACTCCCACAAATACAGCAGCCTTAGGCTTGCTGTGGCCTTAGAAAATGGCATTTTATTCCTAGACTTATAGTTCTTATTGATTGGTACTTATTGACTGATTCCAGTTCCAGCTCACATGACTCTGGGTTTATGTCTTTTGTGCTCAAAAGCAAATAACCACAATGATAAATATAAGCTATATTTCTATACACACACACACACACACACACACACACACTGATATTTCAATGTAGCTGGAAGTTCTGAGATGTTGTGTGTATTAGGGCTCCATGAGATGGATTTTTTTCCCTTGATGTGTTCTAAATGGCTGGCCTGGTGCCTGGAACACAGAGGTACCAGTAACTATTTGGTGAATGTATGTATGTGATGCAGAGAGATATTAGAAAATCAAAGTATTCACTTACCGACATATATTGCTGCACACCATTCACAAATTTGGGTCCAGCTTTTTCCCTTAAGTTGATCAATTTTGAGAGGTGCTCATAGGCCACAAATTCATTGAAGAATGTCTTATAACCTATAAGTTTGGCAACCATAAAGCTGTCTTGCCAGTCCACTCCCATCATGAAGGAAAAGGGCATGAAGATGTAGGAGCAGATGATCTACAAAAACCAAAAATAACTACTTTTTAGATTAGTGATTTGCTTCCAGTTCTTTTGTCCTGACTTCTCAATGAGATTATTCCCAGCACCCACTCCCACCTCTGAATCTCTTTTAGGCAAAGAAATCCTGTCACATTCCCTTGTTGAGCTTTATCTTTTGAGAGCCAAGGTTGGACCTGCATCCTTTGACATAACCTGGATTTTTGGGGATAGTGTCAGGAGAGAGTAATTTTATGTTGCAGAGGAACGTAATAGGAAACAGAAACAGGATGGGAAAGAGGGAAGAAAGATGAGAAAGAAAGTTGGTCCAGTATGTAAGAGTGTACAATAGACAGGGAATGCTGCACACAAATTATTTTATTTTAAAGCAAAGGCAGAAACAAATTGGAGGAGGAATATGGTAGAATTATACCTCAAAGCTCAGTTGTGGGTAGTCAAACATATTTCCAAACCAGGACAGGGCTGAATTCACAAAAGACAATAGGGCCAGGAAGGCAATCAGATTCGCAGCGATGTTTGCCACCAGAGAGATGGAGGAGGATGCTCCCTGGGATGCAGCTTCTATGAGATTCCTTGAGTCACTTTATCAAAAAAGAGTGATTCCAGAATTACCAAGTCATCAGCAGATTGAACATTGAGGGGTAAAAATGGTATTTAGCTCAAGAGAAAAAGTCTCAGGTTTATGCTTGGATCAAAATACTCACTTGAATTTCATTAAATCATGATGGGATTTATAATTATTGAGATAGGTGATGGACATTTAGAGGTCTATTATACCACCCTTAATTGGGGGGGTGTTTATAGTAAACAATTGAGGAAAAGAGAAAAATATTACAGGCATTTAAAATATATTTAATAAAAAATAGATACCAGAAGCTATTTATAAAACATCCACAGTTTAAGGACTAATAATTCAAAGAAAGAAGGTCTAAATACCCATCATCTCATTTAAGAAATGAAGTGTCACCGTCACTTTTGGGTCCCTCCCCTTTCTGTGTTATTTCCTCAATCTCATTCTTAATCTCTCATAGCTAACTGGCTCCCTAGGATTAGCTTAGCATTCCTTTTCTTTTTAATTATTGTAAATGTCTCTATTCCTAAATAGTAGATTGTATAGACTTAAACATTTGCTACCTTTATAAGTAAAATTACACATGGTCTACATACAGTCTTTGGTGACTTATGTTTTTTTACTCATGATTATGGCTACTTAACATACAAATAAGATCTAAAACTCAGAAACATCTTGGTTGATGAATTTTGTTATTTATGAAATACTTATGAACACCTTAAATGCCTTGGTCTTTTGTGTACTCTTTTTTTTCTTTCTTCTGAATGGGGCAAAAGAAAGTGAACCAAAGAAGATACAGGATACTATCAGGTAAGTTAGTCAGGATTTTTCCTTCATTAGCCTGTATAGCCAGAACCTGGGGTATTGCACCTTTGTCATGAATATGTGGTCCAGTGAGTGTGTGCATGTGTGAATGTGCACACTTCAGCCTAGGAGAAAGGGGATAAAGGGGGGTGTGAGAGAGCATGAGCATGAGAGAGCATGGGGGAATTCCAGAGAGAGAGACAGAGAGAGAGAGAGAGAGAGAGACAGAGAGAGAGAGAGAGACAGAGAGAGAGAGAGACAGAGAGAGCTCCAGAGTAAGAGTGTGAAGTTTCCTGGGGGAAAGCTTTTCCCCTGCCTCCCAGCATCCCCAGTCCTGGCCCTGTCCTGCCCTGCCTGGTATGTCTGTGCAACTGCAAGAATGGAAAAAAAAAAAACAAAAAAAAAAAAAAAAAAAACCTATACAGATTGATGAGCCTGATGCCTGCTCTCCTACAATTGGTGATGTGGAAGGTTGTAGTACAGATATCTATATCACCCCTTCTCTTCCTTATTATAAAAGATACATCCAGAAATGACAATCCTGTGGCTTTACAAACAGCCTCAAATCAAGGTTTAGTGAATACTACACTAAACTTAGGAATTTACATTTATAGTCAAAGAATGTATTGACTTCAAGTATTAAGAAAAGTTTTCCACCCACATCCAAAGAACAGACAACAAGAATTGCTGGCGAGGATGTGGAGAGAAAGGAACACTACTACACTGTTGGTGGGAATGTAAACTAGTCCAACCACTATGGAAAGCTGTATGGAGGACCCTCAAGTTAATGAAAATGGAATTACCATTTGACCCAGCAATTGCTCTCTTGGGAATCTACCCAAAATAGAACTATATGTGGGTACAAAGGGACACATGTGCTCGGATGTTTACCGCAGCACAATTTATAATTGCAAGGACACGGAAGCAACCTAAATGCCCCAAAACAGATGACTGGATGAAAAAAATGTGGTACATATACACAATGGAATATTACTCATCAATAA
>PVHY01031141.1:0-12854 GCA_004024945.1 Uropsilus gracilis
ATATGGAGGGAGGAGGAGGGATCAATTAATTAATTCACAATTGTGACAAATCAATAAAATGAATAAAAAAAAAAGAAAACCAAATCCTTACAATTAATATTCTATAATAAAAAATCTGGGCATACTTTGTTATTTTAAAAATTCATAACATGAAATAAAAATAAACTACTAGAGGAAAAGGTCAGCCTTGAAAATTTAAAATATATAATTGTATGTGGCATTTAGACTGCTTGAAATCTAATTTTACACATAATATTAGAATATTTAAGGTTATCCACATTTATGTTCGATTTGACTTAGAAAAGTTTTTTAAGCAACTTGAGAAAAATTTTATTAAATAATGCAACTGTAACATTTAATAGAAAAATCACATATATTAAATTTATAAATAAAAAAAATAAAAATAAAACAGGGGAAGGGAAAGCACAGGGAACTGTGGAAATGGTTCACGGGTGCTGTCATGAGGGGTAACTTATGGGAACCTGAGGGGGGAAATCAAATAGTGTACAAAAATGGACAATAATATAAGAAAAGAAAAAAACTTTCCTATTAGCACTGAAGAATATATGTATACCTTGCCTTTCAGTTTTTTGTCAGTTTTGTTTTGTGGTTCCAAACAAAAGCACATTAAAAAAAAATCTGCTGGGAAATCTGGTGTTCTTTTCCAAAAAACGATGGATAACTGCATATCCTGCCTCCCTTTGCCAAGTGAAATTAAAAAAGAGCTACTTCACAGTAACATTTTTATCTCATTCCAAGTAAAGAAAACTAGCCTGGTTAGGATCTGAGGCAGAGTCCTTGACAGCACCCCGTGAGTGTCCTCTGTAACACACCCGTCATCCCCACCCCGTAAAGCAAGGGCTCTCCTCCACCACACACTCCCACAGAGAGTTCCCAGGATGACAGTCGAGTCCATTTGACAAAAATAAATAGAGATTCACTAAAGACAACCAACCCAGCAGGGAGAAGAACTCATTTCCGCTTTTCTTCATGTGATTATGGTTGGATATGATTCTAAAGCAGCACCAAAGTAAACTTTTCAGGGAGAAAAGAGTAACAATGCTTGTCACATTGAGGCTAAGTTCTGTCATTTGCTCAGTCACAATGTTCTGACAGAAAGAGCAAAGGTAGAAGGAAATCAACATCCAGCCTTCCAGTTTCCTTGAACCTATGAGCACTAAAATTTTTAAGTCAATCCTATTGACAAGTATTCCTTGTCTTATATATTTACACACATATAAATATGTATACATATATAAACATACGTGTGTATATATATGTAAATTGTGGAAAACTGGGACAAGTCACAACAGGGGAGGGAAGAACACAGGGAATACAGTCATGGTTCACAGGTGATACGGTGGTGGGAGAAATATGGGGGTTACACCTGAGGGGAGAAGCCAATTATTCTACAAAAGTGAACAACAATGCGAAAAGATAAAATGTTTTTAAAAAATTGTAAACATAGACCAAATTGTCTAACATAAACCAAAACTTTTATTTGCTGTTGTACTCACTTTCCATTGCCACCAACAAATTACTAAACCTCAGTGACTTAGACAACACAAACTGATTATTCTGTAGTTGTGTTTGGTCCAAAGTTCAACATCAGGCTTGCTAAAATTAAGGGGTCAGCAGATCTGTTCCATTTTTCAGAGAGTTATTGCTAGGAGATAATCCTAGAATAATCACTCTTCTGAGCTTCTAGAGGCTCTCTGCATGCTATGGTACATGACCCTCCACCCCAACTTCAAAGTCAGCAATGTAGGATTTCTCTAATCCTGCTTCTGTCATCCCATATTTCTCTCTCTCCTGCCCCCCCATCTCCACTGTTCACTTTTAAGAAATCTTGTGATTACATTGGTCCCACCCAGATAACCCAATATAATGCCCTTATTTTAAAGGAGTTGATTAGCAATCCTTAATTCAATCTGCAACTTTATTTTTTTTCAAACTGCCTCTCATATTCATTTTATTTTATTTTTAAATAAAAACGAATAAAATCCCCCCCAAAATTAGTCACACTTTGTAAAATTGCTCAAACTTAGAAGATGTTGGAAAACCTTTGTTGCATGACAAACGCAGTGTTTTTACTGTTAATCTGCAACTTTAATGTGGCATCACCTGTAACCTAACATACTCATATTTCTAGGGAGTAAGAGTGGACATCTCTGGTAAGCCACTATTCTGGTTGCACAGATGGATGTGAAAATTATACAAATGTTGCATCATCTATAATTTTATGAACTAAACTTTTCCCCCCACTTAACCAAAATATGAATCAGAAGAATGTGGGCCCCTTAGTAAAGGATGTATTGTACAAACATTTTCAATGTAAGAAGCATTTTGATGCCCCAAACTTCTGAGAGCCTTTGTTAAATTCCTCTTTTCTCTCCCATCGTAAATATTTTCATCTTCCCAATAGTCATAAGAAGTAATATGAGTTCAATTTACTTTTAGTCATCTGCTTTTTCCCCCCAACCATCACATGTATACTATTCAACATCTGTCTTGCCTATGTGGTCATCAACACTTAAAACCAGCAAAAAATCGACTTAAACCCATCTGCTATCACACACACACACACACACACGCACCACTATTTTCTAAGAAATTTTGACCCTACTGAGGATATCCAGTAGGTCTATATTTTAAGCTAGAAAGGAAACAAAGCACTGTTAGGATTTCCTGAATTCCTGCCCACTATTTGAACAGGATGAGCATCCTGGAGCCAACTAATTAATAAATCTCAGCTTTTTCATGTACAGTGGGACAAAAGACTCGATGGGTAAACCACTCTATTTGCTTTGACTTGATTTTATAGGAGGTTGGGGACAGAAGTAAGATATAAACAAATAGCTTTTAGAATAAAGAAAGAGATGAGGGGAAATCTGACTGTGTGTCTTACAGCAATATTTAATATAAAGTTACTGCTGTAAGAGGGAGAGCTAGAGGTGACATATGGTCAGCATCGTAAGCTCTAAGAGCTTCTAAGTGGGTTCAGATTTCAGAAAACTCCCTATTCATAATGTCTCTCCTTGGATGTGGAACAGCAGAGGAGACAATATGGGAAACCTTGCCTACTAAAAAAGAAGGAAGGAAGGGACTTCTTGAGGACTGCATGACAGCACTAATATGGGAATATTTGGCATGTGTCTGGTCTAATTCTAGCACTAAATTTCAAAACAATTATTTTAAGTAAGGTATAAGCAAAAAAAAAAGTAATTCAAAACATACTGTAAACATCTCAAAAATACTTACCCAGCTTCTCATGCTAAGAAAGCAAATGAAAGCTGAATGGATTTGTGTTATGAGCTTTTGAAAGAAAACATACAATAAGCACCTCACAGCTTCAGCAGGGGGTCAAAGTAGGGAATTAAAGTGGAATGGTGAGAGTTTTTCATGCAAGTACAACCCAGTCAAGAAAACTAAGTCACAGACAGGGAGAAAACGTTTCTAATGGACACCTAATAAAGAACTGTCTAAAAATTATAAAAACTCTTAAAACGGAACAATTTTTAATTGGGTAAAAATTTTTGGATGCATAAGTATGAGCTTGAGAATATGAAAACAAACACTTTAAAAACTGATCAGCAAAAAGGAAAAAGTACCGAACAAAAAAGACATGGGACAAATGAAAAAGGTATAACATGTATATAATGGGAATAACAGGACAAGAGAGAAAGGAACAGAAACAATATTTGAAGAACTAGTAACTGAGAATTTCTCCCCAAATTAATGTCAGACACAAAACCACAAATCCAGGAAACTCAGAGAACACTAAGCAAAATAAATGCCAAAAACAATACACTTAGGCAAGTAATATTCAAACTTGAGAAAATCAAATAATAAGAAAAAAATCTTGGAAGAAGTCTAAATCAAAAACCATCTTGCCTATGAATGACCAAAGAATAATACTCAATATCTTTAAAAATAAGCAAGTAAGAAGAGTAAAGAAAAATATTTTAAGAATTGAGAGGGAAAAAAAAAAACAAAAACCTGTTCCCTGCAAAATTATCCTTCACAAATAAGACTTTCACAGGCAAGCAATAACTGAAGCCATTTGTTGTCAGTAGGCCTGCCTTGCAAAATGTTTAAAATTTTTTAAATAAAAGAAAATGAAATAGATCAGAAATGCTTATCTACATAAAAGTCACATAAGAAGAAATAGGCAATTTGAATATTCATTAAAGAAATTGAATCAATAATCAATACCTTCCCTAACAGAAAGGACCAGTTACAAATGAGTTCACTGGCCAAGTCTACCAACATTTGAAGAAGTCTGTACAGTCCTTACAATCTCTCCAAGAAGACCAGGTCAGAGGGACTCCTTACTAACTCACTCCATAAGGCTAGCACTACCCTAACTCCAAAACCAGACAAAGACATAATAAGAAAACCACAGGTTTTAAAAAAAAGAAAGAAAGAAAGAAAGAAAGAAAGAAAGAAAGAAAGAAAGAAAGAAAGAAAGAAAGAAAGAAAGAAAGAAAGAAAGAAAGAAAGAAAGAAAGAAAGAAAGAAAGAAAGAAAGAAAGAAAGAAAGAAAACCATGGGTTTATATAACTCAGAAATATAAACCAAAAATCCCCTCAAATAGCAAATTGAATACAAAAATACACAAGAAGAATTACATGCCAAGATCAAACTAGATTTATATCAAGTATGGAAAGCTGGTTCAATATTTGATAACCAACTAAAGTAATTCATCATATCATCAGACTAAAGAAGAGAAAAACACACAAGAATATGTTAAATAGGTACAGAAAAGGCATATGACAAATCCAACATCCATTCATAATAAAATTCTTAACAGTCTAGGAATGGGGAAAATTTTCTCAACTTGATAAATAACACCTACAAAAATCTACACCTAATTTCATATTTAATATGAGAAATTCTTTGATTTTTTTTTTCTTTTTTGAGACTAGATCTCACTATTTTTGCCCATGGAACCACAGTTTCATGTTGCCCGGGGTACCATGGACTCAAGCAATCTCCACTCTCAGCTTCCCAGATAGCTAGATTAGAGGTGTGTGCCACCACACCCAGCTATTTTTTGGGACTAGGTCTCGCTGTGTTGCCCCAAGTGGGACTTGAACCGTGATCCCTAGCCCCAGCTGCTTCATAGGCTGAGAAATTAAAAAACTTTTACTCTAATATGAGGAAAAAAGCAAGAATTCCCTCTCTCACAACTGCTTTTAAATGATGTACTGGAAGTCATAGCTAACATAAAAGTTGATGTATAGGTTAGGTGAATAGATGAGTGGGTGGATGGAAGGTAGACAGGCAGGCAGGCAGGCAGGCAGGCAGGCAGGCAGGCAGACAGACAGACAGACAGACAGACAGACAGACAGACAGACAGACAGACAGACAGACAGACAGACAGACAGACAGATAGATAGATAGATAGATAGATAGATAGATAGATAGATAGATAGAATATAGATGGGGAAGGAAGCAATAAAACTTTGTTCACAGATAAAATTATTGTCTATGTAGAAAATCTGAAAGAATAAAAAACTCTTGGAACTAACAAGAGATGATAACAAGATTGCAGAATGCAAGTTGAACATACCAAAGCCAATCACTTTTCTGCATACCAGCAATAAGCCAGTGGAGTCTGACATTAAAAATATAATAGCCTTTATATCAGCATCCCCCTCCCCAAAATGAAATGCCTGGGTATAAATCTAAAAAATATGTACAAGATTTATAGGAAAAAACTGCAAATCTCTAGTGAAATGTATTAAGAATGAAATAAGTGAAAAATATTCACATTCACACATGAGATGACTCAATATTGTCACGATATTGGTTCTTCCCAGCTTCAGTTACAAATTTAAAGCCAGTCTAGTTCTCTACCTCACCACAGACAAAAGAGGTGGCAGCCGTCTCCCATTTTGCATCACAGCTGCCTTCAGGTCCCTCAGGAAGGCCAAAGATCAGCAAAAAGAAGACTAAGAATTATTTGCCACCAGTCAGTCTGATAAGTCAAAATTAAACATCAGTGGCAGGAAACCAGCGGCATCTATAACAGGGTATGCAGGAGGCTTGAGGGCCAGATCTTGATGCCCAGCACTGGGAGGAACAAGAAAACAAAGCACATGCTGCCAAGTGGCTTCTGCAAGTTCCTGGTGCTCAACAAAAAGGTGCTTGAAGTGTGCTGATGTACCACAAAGCTTCCTGTTCTGAGATGGCTCCCAACCGCTCCTCTAAGAACCTCAGAACCATTCAATCATCAATTCCAATGCCAGGCTGAGCAGTGAAGAGAATGAATAGCTGTCTCATGTGCACATGTATGGCACCATTTATTCCATTTATTTACCTACTTTACTTTCTTACATGATAGTCCATTTTTGTACAAGATGTAATTTTTCACCTTGGGTGTAGTTCCCCCACTACCACATCACCTGTAATCCATCACCACAGTTCTTTGTACTCATCCCTCCCCTGTGCACATGTATTGTGTTGACAAAACCACAAAACTGCCTTCTGGCATTCCTTCCCTCTCTTCCTTCCCCAAATGAAGCAATTCAAATGAAAATCCCAGTAATTTATTTTGTGAGTACTGACAAACCAATTCCAATGTTTACAGGAAGTGACAAAAGAGTCAGAATAGTCAACTCAACCTTGAAGGAGAAAGAAGTCAGAGACTAATGTTACCTGACTTCAAGAATGACTAGAAAGCTACAATAATCAGAACAGTGTTGTACTGGTGAAAACACAGACATACTGATCAGTGAAACAGAATAAAGAGTCCAGAGTAGGCCCACATAAATACTGTTAAATTTTTGACAAAGTAAGTAAGGCAATATAATGGAGCAGAGATACACTTTCCAACAAGTTATAGTTAATAGAACAAGTGAAAATTCGTGTGCAAAAAAAAAAAATAATAATAATCTAAACACCTTCACAAAAATTAACTCTAGATGGATCATAGACCTAAATGCAAAACATGAACCTATAAAATTTTAAAAGATAAATAGAAAAATTAAACCAACATTAGTTTGACAATGATCTTTTAGATACATCACCAAAGAAAGGCATGAGACACGAAACAATGAGATTTATATCAGATTTCATTAAATTTAAAACTTCTGTGAAAAATGTCATCAAGAGAACGAAAACGCAAGTCCCAGACTTGGAGAAAATGTTTATAAAATACATACATAATAAGGAAGTTATACAAAATAGACCCCAAATAAACTTTTAAAAGTGAAAAAATAGGAAAACAAGAGTCCTAAATAAATACCTCACCAACAGAAGAGATATAGATGATATGTAAGTATATGAAAAGATGCTATAAAAGTTAAAAACTTAATGAAATACCACTACACAGATATCCAAAATCCAAAATATTGATAATAACAAGTGCTGACAAGAGTGTGAAGGTAGAGGAGCTTTTGTTCATTGTTCATGGGAATGTCTAATTAGGCACAGCCACTTTGGAAGGCAGTTTATCAGTTTCTTATGAAATTAAATATACTCTTCCCATATGATCTAGAATTTTTACCCCTTAGTATCTTAAGAAAGATAAGAAATTTAGTACGGGACCAGTGGTGCAATGGATAACGCGTCTGACTACGGATCAGAAAGATAAGAAATTTCACGTATATAAAGGAAGTAATATTTATGTCTACACAAAAACCTGTTATGGATGTTTATGGCAGGTCTATTTATAATTCGCAAAACTTAGAAGCGACCAAGATGTGTCTAATAAGTGAACGAATAATTGTGGTCCAGACAGTGGAATACTATTCAGTTAAAAAGAAATGAAATATCAAGTGACAAAAAGTCATATAAGAAACTTACTACATATTACAAAGTAAAAGAAGCCAATCTGAAAAGGCCACATATGGTATGATTCCAACCATATGGTTTTAGGAAAAAGCCAAACTCTGGATATAATAAAAAGGTGACTGCTAGGGATTGGAGTGGAGGAAAGAAGAGATAAATCAGCAGAGTACAGAAGATTTGCAGGACAGTAAATTTGTACAGTATGACATGGACATGTCATTTTACATTGATCAAAACCCAAAGAATAAACAATACCAAGAGTGAACCCTAAGAGAAACTAGACTCTAGGTGATAATGATGTGTCAATGGTTGTAACAGATGTACAGTTCTGTTAAGGAATGTTGATAGTGGAAGAAGCTGTGCACGTTTGGGGGCAGGAGGTACCGGAGGATGCTCTTCCACTCAGTTTTGCTGTGAACCTGAAATTTTTCTTAAAAAAAAAGTCTACAAAAAAAAAGTAGACACTATGTCCTCACTGCCTTAAAAATAATGGTACAAGTCTAGAGATTTGCTCTCTTATCAAATGTTGGCAGAAGCTGGTATGTTCACTATTGTACCATCCAATTCACCTGCTCATCACAGGAATGCATAATAATGAGATTATGTATTGTTTTAGACAACTAGTTCCCAAGTATCTATTTAGAAGTACCATGCCTCTCAAAGGGTCTAGCATAACATGGTCTCTGAGATGAAGAGACAAGCAGGACATGGGTAAGATAAGTAAGAAAGGTAATTTCAAACAGTGATGAGTGCCATGAGGGAAGCAAACTAAATAATGGTAATCTAAGCACTTCATATTTTCTAGCCACTGTACTAAGAACTTTACATTATCAAGCTTCTTCAACCTCCTAATAACTCTGCAAATTAGAGATATTTTTATTCTCATTTTATAAGCAATGAAACTAAAGCTAGTAAAATCAATAACTTGTCCAACACTGCAAAGCAAGAGTGGGATGTCAGATGGAGATGAAATTCAAGTTTTCTGACTCCTAACCTTGTGCCCCTAACCTCTAAACTCTGCCTCATGCATGAATCTCAGGATTAGATGAAAGACAGGAAAACTGCTTTTTCCATAAAGCATTCTAAAAGTATGCAAGGAAAGAGAAGCATGTTTGTTTATGACAAAGTCTATGGAAATAAATGTTTTCAGGCTTTTTATTTGATCAACTCTTTGCTGTGGAAAAACTGGCTTTATTAGTGAATACAGGTTCGTTCCATTCTTGTTGGTTACTGGTACATCATTTTTCACATATGAAGCTATTACTACTCCACATGCCATAAAGTATAGATTTAAGGTCACCATCCCCATGGTGGTAACAGATTTGCATGACTGCTCCCAAGCCTTCTCATTTCCTACACCCCTTCCCCCCAGATGAGTCCTCTAAAGAAAGTAGCACATTAGGCTTAGGGGATTTAGCCAGAGCAGGTTAAGCAAAAAGACTCCAGACATACAAACACGACAGTGACCATGTGGGATCACCACTTTTCTAACCACCTTGATCACTAGACAATATCCAATTTTATTTGGGCAATATTCTACCCTAAGACCTTCTATCATTGCCTCTATCATAGTCTATTTCCTAAAGATTAATTTTCATTAATTATATAAATTGCAAGCAGTTCAACAGGTGTGTGCATGTGTGAGTGTGCATACCTGGGCTTAGGAGAGAGGATAAAGGGTTACAGAGGGCATAAGAGAGCATGCATGATCACAAGCACAAGCGCTCAAGAGAATGCCAGAGAGAGCGCCTGAAGATTCCTGGGGGGTTAAGGGACTCACCAGCTTCCCCATCCCAACCCCCACACCCACCCCACTCTCCTCCCTGCCCTTATCCTGCCCTGTCTGTGTACCCATGTAACTGCTAGAACCAATAAAGAACCTACACAGATTGGTGAGCCTGATGCCTGCTCTACTCATGGCATGATAAACAGGATGCTTGCATGACACTGCACCATGTACAGCGGGTAGCGCACTTTCAGCATCTGGTGACTATCATTTCAATAGACAAATGGATTAGGAGCACTGACATTCAACCGAACTGCTCATGGCAGGGAGCATCACTTGGGAAATATAGTTTCCATGGAAAACCACCTGAGGTAGCAGAGAAAAGAACAGCTGAAGGGGGTTTGAGAACTTCCTTTAAAAATAACCTTACAAGTCATCAGAGGTAATCTGATTTACTTGGAAAGAGCTTCCGAGTCAGAAAAAGGTGGGTTTTAGGTTTTAGTTCTAGCTCTGTTATGTACTGATTGAATTTTTCTAAGCCTCCATTTTCTTCTATAAACATTGGTAATGTTAAGGGAACTGAATGAGACAAAGTACATGAAAATACAGGGCAGGCAAACAGGGAAAGGAAATAGGGCCAAAGACCCACCGAATTAGACTCCTCTCTATGGCATAAATAAGTAAAGTCAAGTCAGGCTAGTCTGAAAACACTGTTTATAGATGGCTTCAACTGACATCCTCCACAGGAGTCCTTCACTGGCACAATGCACTGCAATAAAGGGGTAATTCTGATAATTACTCAATTCTTTCCAAGCTGTGCCCGGGGTACCATCAGTGGCTTAGCAAATGCTTCTAATTCCCACCAATTCTGTATGTGTGGGTGTTCTGCTTAATTCTGGTGTCAAAGACACAGATCAGAGGAAAACAGAATGGCCAAAAATGTCCCAAAATAGCTGATGTGACAGTTGTCTGAAAAGAAATCTAGGTATCTGCACAAACATTTCATAGTTCTTGGTGAGGATCACTTGCCAAGATCTGCTTCTCCTTACATTTAAGGCTGGGTATTTTCAACAGTATCTAACCCCCTTTAACGATTTGGTGAGAACAAGTATTTTAAAGAGGAATGTATTTTTGAAGTTAGAAAGAGTAAAATCTCAAAGCCTCAACACAACTAGTTAAGTCACAATTCAAAAACTTCCTCTTAAGTTAAAAGGCATCTAATGAGCCCTAGAATTAACTCTGAGCCAAGGTGAGAGGCAGGGCATTCCCTGTGAATTGTTGTTCACCCCAAGAGAGAAGGGAGACATATGGAATTAGCCATAAGGCTGCAAACCACTGCCTATTGGCCAATCACAAAGGCTGATTATTAGCAGAGTAAAGAAACTAGAAAAGATTTTTAAAAACATACAGACACAAAAACAAACCATTCCATATGAGAGAAGCCACATGATTGGAAGTCTTAAGGAAAATCAAAGCTTGACTTCAAATAAGCTTTTCTCTGGCAGGAAATAAACACTGCAACATCTGCCTTCAATCCATTCTTGACTGGTTGGGATTAGCTCATCCTATAATAACTTTTCAGTGGTAATGTCACAAAAGATAAGCAATCGAGTATGAAGAAACAGAAGAATCATGAAAAAAAAATACAAGTAAGACCCAAATATGACTTTCACAATTAATTAAGAAAATGTTATATCATGCTTCTCTTCAGAATAAGTAAGTTGCAACTTAACTGCTTCCTTCCCAATTATACACATTAAAACCCTCAACCACCATTTTAAGAACCCACTGTTTTCATAAAATTTGCATTTTGGTTAAAATCAAACAAGGATTAACATCTGGCCACAGGATTACAAGTAAGGGAGAAATATTTATGCTGAAGTCTGTATACAGATGGACAAAATGAAGCAGCAGCCATATAAATGGGATTAAGTTCTCTGAACTTCTGTAGAACATGTAAGAGTTTCATTTCTATGATCTTAAGTAGTCATGTTTCTTTTATTAATGTAAGTCTTATCTTTTGCAATAAAACATTAAATTCTCAAGAATAGATACAAGTTTTTTTCAGGATCACCATATGCAATTTGAGGCTGCTCTCTAGGAAAAAAGGATATAAGATTAGGAAGTAAATTATGTAGAAAGTTAAGTACTGGTAACTTCACAGTACATGTACCATACAGGTGAGAACCAACCAAGTCTTGTAAGTCTGTTTCATTTAATGGTACCCTGCAGAGTACTACTTTGGCCATTGAATACCTGTTCATTTCACTCATTTGAGAAGCAGCAGAGGATACTGCCAGATTAAATTCAAGACCAAGCTTTGGTCCAATCCAAATGATTCTATTTAAATGTTAACTCTTCATTCAGTTATACCTTAAATAATAGTTTGAATTAAATATAATTTGAAATCATATTGATTCTGTTATTTAATAATTGTCATCTAATTAATGTTAGCATCTAAAACTGTCTATCCAATAGACTAGGAGAACAAAGAGGAGATTAAAGGACAATAATCAATTGAGAGCTGAATGTACAGGAGTCATAGACTAAACACTATTTCCTGTGTGTGCTCACTATTTATGGTGAACAGCTGGGGGTTCACGTGCACTCCTTCACTTGATGTGTGTAGACATCTGTGGCCTATTATCAATGGCATGACCCCATAAAGTACAAAAGGTTACCAATTCCAAAGAAAATTTGAAGGAGGTTTTGATGTGTTGATCTAGTTCCTCTTACTGTCTGCCAACAGCATACAGCATCCTTTTAATAAACATGAAATAGCAAAAAAGAAAATTCATACAATTCTTCAGGTTCTATTTTTGGTGTGAGATATTGTATAAGTAAACAAACTATGGGAGAAATGACTCACTAATCCCACAGGTTTAGGAGCTAGGTCTAGTAATTTTGAGTGCTGCTACACAAAAAAACTACAGGACCTCCTATCTAGATGAATGAAGTTCAATCATATAACTAGATCAATCTATGGTAAAGGTATGGTTTTCTGTGACTGTTTCTGAACATAAAACTCATAAATCACCACTGAAATGGTTTCACTCTATAGGAATCTCTGAAGCAAATGCCTTTAGGACAAAAAGTAATGTTACCAGTAACCTTATCACATTGGTCATTAATCACTATGGGTCTTAAGATTGATAGATTAAATTGCATAAAAAAAATTAAATGTCTGCATAGGAAATATTAACAAGTTCTTAAAACTGAGGGAAAAGTTAGTGGGAAAAATCCAACATACAGTAAGTGAAACAAACAAAACCCCTAATTTTATTAATATACAAAGTTTTAATTGGATGATCCAAAACTCAATGACAACAGG
>PVHY01031142.1:0-12869 GCA_004024945.1 Uropsilus gracilis
CCCGGGAAATGAGAGCCTGCGGTTTCACGGGCAAAAATAGCAAGACCTAGTCTAAAAAAAAAAAAAAAAAAAAAAAAAAAAAAAAAAAAAACAAAAACAAAAAACACTCAGCTCAAATAATTGAACTTCCACTGTTTTCTGCCCACTTAACATACTGTATCAGTCGATAAGGTCCTCACAGTTGATACCACTTATCTTAAATTTTGGATCCCCTTCACGCGCTTTTTTCCCCATATTGGCTTTTTCTTGGAACCTTAGGATTTGAACACTTTTGCCGATGCGGACTTGAATTGCACAGCAGAAGCCTTCCTTGAAGACACCATCTTTATTCCCAACGTCTACTACACTTAGAAGTCAGCAAACTACAGCCTAAGGGTCAAATAAAGCTTTCTGCCTACTTCTGTAAAAGAAAAAAGATGTTGGAGCAAGTCACATTTTTGTCTACATATTACCTGTGCCTGCTTTTGTGATATTCTGGACAGTTGAAGAATTACAGCAAAGACTGTATGACAAAGCCAAAATATTTACAGTCTGGCCTTTTACAGAAAAGTTTACTGATCTGTCCATGTGCTATACTATTACCAAAATACCCTTAAGATATTTCCTAGTTTCAACAAAAGATTGGGTTTTTCCAGTCTGGTGGACTCATCACAAGAATTTCTCTCTGGTTCAATTTCTCACATGCCACTCTCCAATGAGCTCTCTTCCTTAGCATTGTAAACCAACTCAGGGCAGTAAGAGTCAAATATTGTTCAGTGTCATAACTATGGTTTCCCATAAAAGTTTGTCTTGAAGAATTCTCCATAGGAGAGCCAATGCTCCCTGATAGTAGCCAGAACTTACTGCGGAGAAATACTGGACCTTTTACTCATACTTCCAATGAATCTAAGTTTGAAATAATAGACTTCAGAAGAGGTTGAAGCACAAGAGTTCAACTATTGCCACCTTCCTTAATCCAATGCCATTCCCCTCCCATGTCCCAGTGGTCAATCAAAGTTTTAGTGATTTCCACTCATAGCAATCACAAATTTCACTCCTTTATATTTAATGCAGGTAGGTCGGGCATGGTGGTGCATGCTTGTAAGCAACAGCTTATGGAGTCGTGGCGGGGTCTGGAGATCGCGGTTCAAGTCCGGGGGCAACACAGTGAAGCCTAGTCCCAAAAAATACCTGGGCATGATAGTGTGTGTCTGTAATCCTAGCTATCTGGGAATCTGAGTCTGGGGATTGCTTGAGTCTGTGGTACCCCGGGTAATGTGAGCCTGTGGTTCCACGGGCAAAAATAGTGAGACCTTGTCTCAAATATATATATATATATATATATATATATATATATATATATATATATATTCAATTATATATATATTCATATATATATTCAATATATATTCAATATATATATATATTCAATTATATATATATATTATATATATATATTCAATTATATATATATATATTCAATTCAGGCATCTTAGAGAAACACTGAGGGGCAAACTCTGAGGCAGTGGAGGACACTCATAACAAAGGTAGAGCATGCCAGTCTCTACATAGTTGAGATCTCAGGCACCTGACACTACTGCTCTCAACATGCCATGAACCTGACTTCTTGAACAGGGATGGGGGAAGAAGGCTTGCTTCTACACTAGGGGAGAAACTAGGTGGTAGTCAAGTTTGTTGGTCTCAGATGATTGAACATGTGCTTTCTTGCTTCTCAGGCTTCAATTTGCACCCTAGTTTCTGCTCCAATAGTTATGTTAGAATAATATCAAAAAGATGATAACAGTCTATTTCTGTCAGTATTTTGCTAATGAATCTAGTCAGAACTTTATATCTTAATGAGTAATTAGACGGTATTTTTCTCTAATACTTGACAAAACTTCTAATAAATCTGAATTGGAAAAAATTGATAGTATTTTGTTTGATTGATCAGAAGAAAGTTTATGGAACCTCAATAGATATGTGAGACAGTTTCTCCCTTTCCCTATGGGAAAGATATTAGAAAAATTTGAACTAATTGACATTTATCTGTAAATTCAGAACTCAATTGGAATTATTGTTGCTTGGAAAAAATGTTTAGCCTTGGCACACACATGAATATTAATATTGCATTCTAAAAATTATTGCATGAAACTACTTAAGTATCTGATATGTTCTCATATATTACTGCTTCTTAGCTCTGATTGTTGTTCTTACAGGAAATTGAACAAATTTCCTTGTCAATCATGTTGTTAACAAACTTTAATTTTGGTTGTTTTATGAGTTTTATTATTTTCATAAATTCTTTCTAGAGACATTAACAGAAGAAAAATGTAGGACAATTAGAACAATGTTTTAAGATCCATGCTAGCTGGCAGAACTCGAGAGTGAGAGTTTTCTATAGAAGGCTGAGTGGACTATTGAAGATGAACAGAATTTTAGTAAGTTTTTCTTAAATGATACAATTTTTTATATTTAGGGGGTGGTTCATCTAATAGTTTTTTTCTTTTAGCTGGCTATGATCTACAGCAATATTAAAAGCACTTTTTGAGCAGAACTAAATTGTATTTTCCTTTTCTCTTTCCTTGATACAATCACATTATAGAAAAAAAAATGGTAAGAAATGTTCTCATTTCTCATGACAATGTGCTTATTTCTGCATAATTTCAAAGGAATGTTTTCTTCTCCTTAAATAGAGAATTAAGACATGGTTATACTGAACTTTGATTGGAATGTGTGGCTGTTGAGGTTGAGCAAAGTCAACAAGAAAAGTTGCTTGGATTAATTAACTAGTTATTAATCAACTTGGATTAATTTCTAGAAATGGAAAACTTTCCCATACTGAATAAGCATGAACAATGCCTTGTGACAGGTAGTTATTTCCTCTGGATTTACTGAAACCTTAGAGGATACAATTTTCTGAGGCTATAATACCCCAATATCCGGACATCTAGCTTTCATCACCATAGAATGATAACCAAAAATTGAAAGAGAGGAATTTGTTAGAAAAACAGGGAGAGCAAATGTGAAACTTTCTGAACTCCACTCTCTAATGCCTATCTTGACTCCACCCCCATCTCTTTATCATCAAGATCTCTGGTACCAATCACTACAATTCCCAGCATTCCATGAACCTAACTTCCTGTATAGGGGGTGTTTCCTGGGAACTAAGGACAGAAATGAGCAGTTAAGCCGTAATCGAAAAGTCTGAACACATATATGCTCACTCTCTTGCTTTTCTAGTCTTGACTTGCATGCTGGTCTTGGCTTGGACATCACTGCTAAGTAGGACAGGTAGAACCTGGCCACATACTTGTTAACCCTGCTCTCTCTTGTTTTCTCACTCCCCCCCACCCCACCCCTACTCTCTCTCTCTCTCTCCCTCTCTCCCTCTCTCTCTTCTCTCTCTCTTTCTTTTCCATTCCCCTTTTAAATCAATGCTTTTATTTCTCTCTGCTTGTCTACTCAAGTATTATCCTGGGTTCTTTTTTTTCTTAATTTCATTTTATCTTTATTTCTTTCAATCACAAACTCAGTAAATGGTTTTTGGGATATCTCCCCACCTTCCTCCCTCAGGTGGCCCCTCCCTTCTTTAACACCCCACTCTTTGTTGTTTGCTAGTCTGTGTTAAGTCCATTAGTCTCTTTCCTTCCTGTAGTAATATTCTTTCATTGGGTGGAGAACTATGTTCTTGGAACCAGGGGAGACTTGATGGTAGGTTTTCAGTCTTAAGTTTGCATTGGGCAGTCAATTTATTTTTTATCTGTAGTCTTTCCATGCTTTCTCATTGAAGGTTGTCTTCTCCAACCCCATCTTTGTTGTGTTGCTGTTTTACCTTATGGTTCTGGTTTAGGGGGTCTCATCCCCCGCCATTGCTGGTGAAGAAATTTCTTTGTGGATACAGGCAATTGTGATTAGCCATTGTAGATGATCTCCTTTGCCTCAGCTTGCAGCTTTGCTGTGGAACCATTTCCTCCATTTTTGGCTTTCCTTTCCTCTCCCATAAAGTGGGGAGGGGTGCCTTGCTCTCCTAGAAATCATCTCCAAAATGAGGTCTTGGGTCTTCCAGACCCAGCGAACACATAGGTGCACTTCATGATATCATATTTCTATAGATGTTTCTCCTGTCTCACCTGGATTGGTTCTTTCAATTGTCCATCAGCTGTGTCCACTCAGGCTTGTGGACTGGATTTTTACCTGGTCCCTCATCTGTTTTATGATGGGGTTTGTGTGATATATGTTCTTGGTCCTCCTGAAGATTAACTGGAGAGTGATGAAATGGAGGGGGCACACCCCCCTGCTACCTGCCCCCACCTCATCCCCCCCATGTGCTGGTACCTCCCTGCTTGGGGGCCAGGCCCAGATGCTCATGTTTGTGCCATCCCAATCCCCCCTTGGGCTGGACCCTAGGGGCAAATGCCTCGGCCGATCTGGGCTCCAGATGACTGCGTGCAACAATCATTCTCTGGTGGATGGGGCTATAACTCCATCTGTCCTACTTCCTGGGCGCTCCAGACTTGGGGGAGACTTACCCTGGGGTCTTTTCCACCCTTGCTCTCTGCTGGCTAGGGGTGAAAGAGTGGGAGACCCAGGCCACATGGTGGCCTCTAGGTCGACCAGGCTAATCCTGGCAGTGTGCAATTGGCCAGCACACCCCCTACCCCGCGCCCTCCAGGTGAGAGGATGCTACCTGTCCAAGGCCTCCCTTCCAAGCACAGTGACCTGGAAGGGGTGTGGCCCCTCCCACCCTAACCTGAGGCAAAAGGGGCAGAGTCCCGGGCTACATGAAGGCCTCCAGGCTAATCCAGCTACCCCCAGGGATATGCAGCTGGCCTGCATGCCCCTGTGTCCTCCAGACAAATTATCCTGGGTTCTTAAGCACAAGGATAAGGACTCAAAATCTAAGTTACCCCTAATTCCTTCAAGATTGCCCTCTAATAGACTAATTATCTGGAAATAAGTTCAAATATTGTAACCTTGACACTGCCTGGTTGTTATTAATTCTCTCTTAGGCTTTGTCACCAATCTAGTAGTCAGCTTCAATTTTCTCCCATTGTAAATGTTTTATTCTGAGTGGAAGAAACCCCATTTCTTGAAGAAAACAGGTACAGAGATACATAGCTATTATAGGGCAACCCTATACTAAGTGACACCACTGTTGACTGATTCCCTAAACTGATAGCTTATTCTAGCAATTGTTAGTTGGTTATCCTATCTAGTTTGCTGAATTTGTAGGACAATTTCTTGATTGATAACTCTGTTACTTAAGGAGAACATTAACACAACAGATTCCCTCAAGTTCTGCTTTCTTTCACACTAAGAGCAACTTTTAAAGCTACCATCCTTTGCTAAAAGTCCCCAGACCAATGAAAATGTCCACTTTAGCTACTCCTCTGCTGTTCTCCTCTCCATCTGCTCCCCAGACCTCATCTTGCCCAAAATATACATCTTCAGACTGTTTCTTGAGAAAATGCTTTGTACCTTCAACTAAGTGAGTTTCTTCCTTTGAAGTCTCAGGACACCCTAGTCTCAAAGTGGTCTACAGATTCCCAAACCTAACTGTTAGTTCATCTCTATTTTAGGGGTACTAACCTGAGTAAATTTGAGGTCCTCACATGGAGGTTGTGCTTGGGAATGCTTCTTCAAACTTACACTCATTTTCTTTAAAAAAAAATGTTCTTTGTAGCTTTGAGGTTTATATGCACATTCTGAGTTGCTACACAAAACAAGATTTTGGTCCCCACGAACTATTGCAATAAAAAAAATGATGCTATCTTCTTCCAGTAAGTCTCCCAAGTAAGACTACACCAAAGTGGGACAAAATTTGCTCAATAACTGATCAGACTCAGTGTCTTTATCAGTTCCAACAGATATGATAAGACAATCAGAAACTGAATTGTGGGAGCTGAACACATAGAAAGAGTGATTGATAGACCAATGCCCCATATTAACTCTCAGCAGGAGAGTCATCATGAGAGAACCCATGCTGGTCATCAGCACACAGGAGGCCAAATTGCAAGTTCTCTGCTGGGTGAGAGAACATAAGCCAGGGCCACTGGATGTTCTTTCAGAAAATTACTTCCAGCTCTAGTTGCTTGATGAATTGCATTTCTCCACTGGAGGGATATTTCAGATTGAAGAACCAGTACAGGTCATCTAAAGTCATATCACAATCTTTTCAGGCAGCATTAGAGGAAATCTTTCTAATTCTTAGTCTTCTGTGTTCCTTTTTCAATATTCCTTATCAATTACTTTATCTTCCAAAAGTTACTGCTATTATGTGATCTCATGTTACAATTTCCTAGATTACTGCTTTTCTACATTGACTACATTCATGATAGCTGCTTCCCAGAGAAGGAGCAAGGAAAGCCATCTTCCAATCTCAATGACTTATGACTTAACTGCTCCAAGCCATCATGTTTTCGTTCTTGTAGCTCCAATTTCCCAGAATGGCATTTCTTGAATTTTTCTCTAGAGAAGGTAGCTAGAAGGTAATGGAAAGAGATTAAGCACAAGAATCAGAAGATCTGGGAAGACAATTTCCTTGAAAAAGATTCTGTATCCACAGTTGCAAAATGGAGATAGAAGTATATTGCATGCCTGTCTTATCAAATAAAGTTCTTTGTAAAACTGAGGTACTAAATAAGTTGGAGTTATGGCTTGTCTGGGGAGGCTCAGTGGATTCCATCTCCAGCACACACACTCGGGGGGGCTTATTTATACCACTAGCTAGCTAGTGTACTGCTTCTCTAAAACCTTACCATCAACAAAGCCTGCCCTCCACCCCCACCCACACTTTATCCTGGCAGCCAAAGGAGCCAGATATAGGCAGAGATGGAAGCAGAGGTATGGGAGCTATAAAAACTGAAACAGTGAGATTAGGACTCACAAGTGTCCAAATAATGATAGTTGAAGAAATGGGTCTCAATCAGCACCCCAAAACATAAACAGAACATAATAAAAACCTTTTGGATATTGGTAACTTTCAAATCTGGGTCCTACTACTTAACATGAGACTTTGGAAAATCACTTAACTTCTTTCACTTTCATGACAAAGATTAAATACTAATATGCCAGAGCATTAAATATGTTAAAACATGTAAAATCCTTGGACAGAGCTTGATCCACAGCTGACAGGCTTGATATTCAGCAGACACTGGCTTCCTTGCTTTTGAAACAACACTAACTAAGCAGCCAAAAGTAATGGCCCTCTTTGTTATGATGGAAACAGTCACTATCTCAGGATCACAAAGTCCAGTACTTTAGATCCTGCTGACTTCTTCAGCAGACTCCAATGTTTGTTTATAGCAACCAGGAACTCAAAAATGACATGTGAAATGTTGCGAGGAATGAATGAGTATATTTCTTTTTCTTGAGACAAGGGTAATAGCTTTTCAAAGTGTCCCTGCACTATCAAAATGACAAGAGCCACTACTATAGAGAACATGCCCTTCCAGAAAGCAAAGATACTCCCAGTCAAGGAAGGGGTAAGCCTTTCCCCTCCTGACTTGAAGCTGTGTCACAGATGAGCCCACCCAGTGGGTTCTGTTTAATATCTGGTCTCTGTGATTTGCAAATTTCCTTGAACAAATATAATCATGATGAGAGTTAGGGATTGGTTTAGGTTGATTTGCTTTGATTTGGTTGTTGCTGTTGTTTTCCTGCCTCATACAGCGGGTTATAAGGTATGCAGTCATTTATCCAACTGAGAGCTGACATTTGTGCACCCACACATACACACAAACTCCTTCTGAGAAAACCAGGTTCTCTCAGTTAATTCAATGTGCTTTGGACAAATGAGAAACTAGGGTTTGGGGTTACATAGATTGTCTCTAAAAACTTCTAATACTTCTAAATACTAATTACCATGTATTTAGAGGATGCCCCTTTATACCAAATAATTTCTCTACTACCTCTGTAGTCCTCACAACCCTCTAAGGTAGGTATGATTCTCTCTTGTTCAAGGCAGCTGAGACTCGGGGGTTAATAACTTGCCAAAGAGGATTTGAATTCCATCCACTTCCAATTGAGCTTGAGGGAAATTTTATTAAAAATCAGAAACATAAACAGTGTAGGGTGAAACATTCAAGGATAAAACAAAAACAAAAAAGCATCTAGAAGGGAAAAAATAAGAATTAGACATTGGGTAGAGCTTTAAGAAGGAAAAAGGCTTTCTTTCAACTATTATTGCTATAATATACCAAACCAAATTTGGTGAGATAAAACAGCCATGACTTTATTATGCTGACAGCTTTTATGACTCCAAAAATTGGAAAGGGTACCACAGAGAAGACGTGTCTCTCACCAGCATGTCTGGGGTCTCAGTTGGGGAGGTCTGAAAGCTAAAGATGACTCACTGGTGGGGTCTGGAACCATCCTCAGGTATTTCACTCATGTTTGGTGTTGAAGCTAACTGATACCTGGGATCTTAGCTGGAGATGTCAAACCAGAGCTTTTCTCACCCCTCCTTGTGGCATGGGCTTTCTCACAGCATCACAGCCTGAAAGGGGTTGACAAAGTGTCAGCTTGGGGGCTCAAAGAAAATGTTCCAGAGGATAAGGCAGGAATTGCAATGTCTTTTTTGGTTTCACCTCAGAGATCACATGATGTATTTCTAGTACATTCTATCAATTAGAAATGAATCACAGCTATTTAAAATAAAACTCCAGTCTTCTATCCATTTTCTTGTGTAAAAGGCTGATAAGGAGCTAGAAAATCATGTGGATGGGATTTTGACTGCTTCAACTTTACTAAGGCCTTAGGGAGAGATTGAAGCGAGGGCCCAGGGCAGGGATGAGGAGGTAGGGGAGCACTAGTAAAAAAAAAAAAAAAAAAAAGCAAGAGATTGACAGACACCCATTATTCATACATCTTACTGCCCAAGCCCCATAGCTAGCAAGGGGTGGAGGGGGCACGGACATCAGGGCATGGCTCCAGCACAGGTGAAAGGACCACAGGGAGCCGGGTAGGGAACTCTCCCTACCCCCCAAACAGTGACTGCACATCGCAGCCCCCTGCCAGCCTAGTGAAGCTCACTGCCATCCAGGCTTCTGCACTGGGTCACACTCCCACCTGGGAGATGCCAGAGGGCAGGTGGGGGAAGGGGTGGTTGTTTCAGGATGCCCCTTCTCTTTCAGTTTTACTCCACTTAGTACTCAGAAAGAATAAGAGCACAAACATTGCAAACAGAGATATAGAATGGGTGAGGAACCAGATAAATATCCTGCCCACACTTCTGGTGGGATGCAGGAGAAGGAACTTTGAGAAAGAAAATGCATACTGGATTGGAGAAATGACCATAGTAAAGATCCATCACAAAATTGCACCTACACCCTCACCAGGAGTGGATGAACTAAGATCCCATTTTAGGATATACCACCCAAGAAAACAAGGCACCCCTCCCCAAGACGGGAGAGGAGGATCACAGAATCAGGGCATTGGCTACACAGCAAATCTGCAAACTGATGGAGATGAGATGATCTGCAAAGTCCATTGGTGGATGCCTGCCCACATTGAGAAACTTCTTTACTGACAATGGGTAGGGGAAAGGACCCCTAATCCAGTGAACAGAGCTGTGAGGCAAAGAGGCAGTGAATTGGCGAGGAAAACAGACTGGAGAGGGCAGCCAGCAATGAGAAGACATTGATAGACCTCAAATGAGCTTGGACTGGCTGCCCAGTGCAAAGCTAATACTGCAAACCTATAAGCATAGTATGCCATATTCCAGGAATGAGTCCTTCGCCCAGGAAAAGGACATTGCCACAGAAAAGGAAAAGACCAATTGACAACATAAATAAACAAACAACAAAGAGAGGAGTCTGAGGGAATGGAAGGGGCATCAGAGGGGATGGGAAGGCATTCCAGCAATCATTTACCTATGTAAGAAATTAAAAGAATGAATAAAATATTGAAAAAATAAAAAAAAATCTTAAAAAGTGTTGATTTGGAAAATCAGAGTACAATAAATTCTTCATAAGTGAGACTTGGTTATTTCAAACCAGGGCTCTTTGACCAATGCTGAGTTAAATTTCTTCATGTGCTATCTATAAAGAAAGCCTTCCTCAGCAATTTAATCATGTAAACAAGATGCAGGGTCAGGGAGGGTTTTCTATAACCTACTTAGGAAAAACTGTTCTTAAGAACTTTAGCACTTTAATCACTTTAATTGTTTGCATGCCAATTAATTGGCACTGCTAATTATAAATGAGTTATCTGTTCATTAAAGCAGGCTTAGATGAATGTCAGCTTAAAAGTACTTAGCAGTTTGTGTGGACTGCTGTATTATCTGCAAATAAAAACTGCATTCTTTTAAAAATTGCTATATTGTGAGCCAAAATAGTCTCTATTTTTCACAAATCTTTATTTATTCTACTAGGCTGATATAATAAGATTTTTGTAAACCAGACTTGAACTACAAGTGGTGAGAAAGGCAAATCTTCCAGGGAGAAGAATGAAAGACATTCCAGCAGGTAAAAGCAAAACCATGTGGGAAATGTTTCAAGCCGTGTTTGTAATCTGAGACTAAATGCTTGAAATATAAATCAGGAAAGTAAAAAATACTAAAGACAAAGGATGTCAAGTGGTGATGGGAGGGCCTAGCAGTGAGGTCTGTGGTCCCAGTGGTGATATCAGACTTTGAAAACGCAACCTGTTTCTGAATTTCTGTTGCTATGTTATAAAATGATTGCAGAATTGAGTGGCCAGAAACAATTTTCCTATTTTGCTCTTATATTTAAGGTGTTGCAGATGAGAAATAAGAGAAAAGCTCAGGTAGACTATTCCCCTTGGATCCACATATTTTCAACTGGGGCAGCTGGGATGGGATCTTCCACTTCTAAGAGTGTCTTCATTCCCATGTGTGGCACCTCAGCAAACAAGGCTTCTTTAGCTTTGTCGAGCTTCATTGTCCAAAGTGCTATCTATATGGCTTGAGCTTCTCACAGTCAGAGAGAGCAAGACCACAACAGAAGTCACCAGTCAGCTTCAACTCTAGACTCAGAGCAAGGATGGAGATTCCTAGGTACCTGTTCTGTTGGTCAAGACTATCACAACTCAGCACAGAGTCACGCAGAAGAAGATGGATTTCATCTTTTGGTGAAAGGAATATCAAAGAATTCACCGCCATTTTCTAAAATTTATTTTAATTTTTTCTTACATTGTTGTAGTCTCCATAGTTCTCCCACCACCATATAACCTTTACATAGTCATAGTTTATTTTGTGTTCATTCCTCCTTTGTTTTGCACCTCTTCCTCCCCCTCTCACTGTGTGCTTCAGTTCTATCATCAGCTTGTGAATTTTGACTTTTTTTTGTTCTTTGGTTTCTCTATAACCCACATATAAAAGAGAATATCCAGTATTTATCTTTTTCCTTCTAATTTCAGCTAGCATAATCCTTTCAGTTCCATCCACGTTTCTACAAATAGCATGAGTTTGTCTTTTTTGATCCCTGAATAATATTCCATTGTGTAAATATACCAAACTTTTTCATCCATTCATTGGATTGTGGACATTTGGGTTGTTTTCATATCCTGACTATTGTAAATATTGCTGCAATAAACATAGGAGTGCAGGTTACCTTTTGAATTAGTATTTTTGTGTCCTTGTAGATTCCCAGGAGTGGAATTGTTGGATCATATGTTCCATGTTTTGAGGAACCTCCACACAGCTTTCCATAGTAGCTGGACCAGTTAGCATTCCCACCAGCAATGTAAGAGAGTTCCTTTATCTCCACATCCTCTCCAGCATTTGTTTTTTCCAGCTTTTTTTAATGTCAGTTATTCCCACTGAGGTGAAGTGATATATCATTGTGGTTTTGATTTACATTGCCCTAATACAAGTGACATTGAGCATGCACATATCAGCCATTTGCATGTCTTCTTTGGAAAAGTATCTTATTAGTTCTTCTGCCCATTTTTTAATTGAGTTCTTTAGCTTTGTTTCTGTTAAGTTGTATAAGCTCAATAGATTTTTAAAAGAAGGAAAAAATAAAACATCTGGACTAGAGTAAACTAAAAAACTTCTGTGCAGCAAAAGAGACAATAATCAAAACAAAGAGATGCCCAACTGAATAGGAGAAAATATTTGCACACCATACAACAGATAAGGGACTGCAGCCATTTTTAATCCATGTAAAGGCTATTATAAGACTAGATGAAGTGATGACATTTAGAGCAGACAAGAAAACAGTGAAGAGGTTCTTATCTGGTAGACTTTTCTTTTTAATAAGCTTAAAATTCCTTTTTACTAGGACAAGGAAAAATTTAAACTGTTAGCAGAATTGAAGCATAGAGCAAGAGGGGGGATAAAATCAGGGGAGAGATGAGCACAAGAGATTAAGATGATGGTTCACAGATGACAAAGTGGTGGGACAACCTTGGGATAGACAATGATGTAAAATGTGTGTGTGTGCAACCAATTTTAAAAAAATAAAATTAATAAAAATTTTAAAAATCCTATTTACTTAAAAATAGTTGAAGTGATACAAGTGGTGACATTCTAAGTATTTATATTTATCAATAAAAATGCGTGATATTAACATTGTCTTTGGAAGTAAGCTCTATGTTTTCCCATTTTAAAGTTTTCTTCAAGTATGGTCTCATCAGCCAGGCACGGTGACTCGTGCCTGTAAGCTTCAGCCTATGAAGCGACTAGGGCTAGGGATCGCGGCTCCAGTCCCGCTCGGGGCAACATAGCAAGACCTAGTCCTGAAAAAATAGCTGGGCCCGGTGGTACGCACCTGTAATCCCAGCTACCTGGGAAGCTGAGGCTGGGGACTGCTTGAGTCTGTGGTACCACGGGCAATGTGAGCCTGCAGTTCCACGGGTGAAAATAGAGAGACCTTGTCTCAAAAAAAAAAAGAAAGAGAGAGAGAGAGAGAAAGAGAGAGGGAGGG
>PVHY01031143.1:0-12869 GCA_004024945.1 Uropsilus gracilis
AAGGTCATAACTGCAGCTCACATTACAACTTAGATGTGCTGATCTAGTGTTTGCTCTTTATTTGTGGAAGTCAGCTTGGCTTTCTTCTCCTCCCACCCTCCCCCTATCTCGCCACCATCACCATTCCAGAGCTAATAGCAAAAAACTAACCCAGTGTCCAAACTTGCTTAAGCCTTTGTCTGCTTCGCAGTTCAGTCTGTCTCTTGGGGAAGCTGTCTCAGATGAAAAAGTTGAGTCACCCAGACCGTCTGTCCTTTGCTCAGCTCCCTTCATGAGTGAGTGGGAAGGAGCCACCTGTACCAATCTTCGTAAGTCCGCTTGATGTATGGCCATTGCCCTCTGGCTCCCCTGGCCTCTGGTCAATAAACTTGACCCATCTGGCCAGGAATACCCTGCAGCCCTCAGGAGAGTGAGAGCCAGGAATCTTTGGCTTGGGTGATGCCCTGAGAGTTTCTCCAGGTTGATATAACTTCAGCCCAGCTTGTGATGGCCTTGCTGCCCTCCTGGGTTTGGTGGACATGCTTGTTCAGCTCTGCTCACACAGTCTTTCTGCAACCTTCCCCACAGGATGGCTTTGCCCTCACTGCGGCAGCTGCTTCTGGTTACCTTCCAGCTGGATTTTCAGTTACTCCCAGGGCCTGTCAGCACATAGACACAAGTGGCTCAAGAAAGTTCAATTTTGGTCTCAACCTTCCACCTAGCCACCAGGTGCAATTAAGTTTCTCCTGCCTAGATTGGGATGAACACCCTTTCCACGGGTACCCTCCCAGAATTTAGAAAGTGCTCTTCGGGGCTATGTGTGCAAATTCTCCCACTGCCTTCTCTGTAATCTGCACTTCATTCTTCCCCTCTTATTAAAAGCCTGTCACTGGCAGATGTGCTGCTGCTTTACTGTATTAGAAAAACCAAGGACCCTGTGTCCCCTGGGCTGCCATGAAATAGGCTCAAGGGACTGGGGAAAGAGTTTGAATAGTTCTTTTCTCAAGTGTAATTCTACTTGAATTTTAATTGAAGCATAATTCTACTTGAAGTAATGCATCAGCGATTGAATATGGATTCAGTCCATTTTAAGACATCCATTTCATAATGGAGAAGTCAGAATGATTTTAGTTATAAATAACAATAGCCACCTAAATGTGATGAAACAATAAAGCCACGTGATAATCTTGTAAGACAACAATTCTGGGAGCGTGGGGCTTGGGAGGGGAGGAGGTGTAGATTTGGCAATTCCACAAATGCCACCAAAGGTCCAGGTCCATCTGGTCCCAGACCCCTCTGAATGTTCACATCTCAACTTTAGCTCATTACCTCAAGTGCACAAAATAGCTGCAGGGGCACTAAGCACCACTTCATCACACAGCCTCACTCAAAGGCGAGGGAGGTGTGGGGAGGGCTCTCAGGGTGGAGTCATGTCTCCTTATGTTTCTCTCCTTTTTGTCGGGGTGAAAAGTTTTCCATGAACTGGCCTAGCTGGTTTCTCCGTGTTCCATATTAATCTATAACCATGCTATATGGTCACCCAAAGCTGAAAGGGAGCCTGGAAAAGAAAGCATCAGGGATTTCCACAGCCTCTACTGTGGGAAGTAGAATTGACCAGGTGGAAGAAGAGAGAGGTGAATGGTTTTTGATCAAGTAAACAGCAGCATTTAGCAAATGAATCAAGACCTAAGTATTCTCCTAGGCAACTAGATGCCTTCTGTGCTTTAGGCTTGTACTCAGAAAGACAAGAGTCCACTAATAATTTCGAATCATATCCCCTTTATATAGCAACACAGATGGACATGTGCAAAGTACAGTTGCCCCTTCTTCTCTGGGGTCTATACTCTAAGATTCTCACTGGATGCCTGAAATTGGGGGTAATGCCCAGGTCAACAGATACGTTTTTTACCCTATGTACATAATTATGACATAACTATGACAAGTTTAATTTATAAATTAGGCCCAGTGAGAGATTAGCAACAGCAATAGTAAAACAGAACAATTATAACTTGATATTGTAAAAGTTGCATGAATGTGGTCCCAAAATACTTTTTAGACATTTAGATATGAAATACTGAGAGACTTGTTCATTTCATTTCATTTTCTTTCTTTCTTTCTTTTTTTTTTGCAGTGCTGTTGATAATGCTGACCCAGATACCTGAAATAATGGAAAATGATACTGCAAAAAAGGGGGACCACGCTACATTTTTTGCACTTCACTTTTACTCAACAATGCCAGCTTGATCATATACTAAATTTTACATGTATTGCTCACAGATACTCACATAGACACATACATTAACATATCATTTTTAATATAATACTTTAGTACACTGGGCTTTTTCTTTTAAGGATCATTCATAATGCAAACCAAGAACCAAAACCAACTCCTCCAACTCTAGAAGAGTGCTGTTGTTTTCACTAAGAGATCCAAATAAAGAAAAATTCATGAAGGGAAAGCAAGGAAGGAAGAAATAACTTAAAATAAAAAGTGAAGTTTTTAACTCAGTAAAACAGAATAACAGACACAGATCCCTGACTCCATGTCCTCTTCTCCTCTTAAATCAAGAAATGACAACTTTTGTTATATTTTAAGAAATTCTCTAGTGAGGAAACCATCAAGCCCACCTCCACTATAACTGGAGTTGAAGTCAAATTGGCAAATTTGTCCCAATCTAATTTTCTCTCACACTTGCTCACTCTCTAGTATTTGATGAAAGTGAATATACCCCTTTTATTTTTATGTGTTTCTATATTTGCTGACTGTTTCCTCTTGAGGGAAGTATGACATCAGTCATTGTTAACAGTGTCTATTAAACTGGAAATAGCATTGGGCAGTGCCATGATGGGAATAACTTCAATTAGAGCTTCTATTAAAGTGATGGAGATTCTGAAATTATCTATACTCTGATGTTCATATTACTTAAACACAGAAGATTGTGAAGCTGCAAGCTCAAGATGAGTTTTTTCTTCTGTCTAGCCTAAATTATCTCTAGGGCAGACAATAGAAGAACGCACATATCGGTTCAAATCACATATGTAAGAAATAGAGGCATTTAAAAAATCTGACATCATTTTATAACTTTGGGGGGGGGGTGATTTTCCAGAAGTTAGAAATATAATACTGGATTTATTATGACAAAGTCCACAAATTTTTTAACAGAAAGATTGAAAAATTAAAAGAAAACATTTCTAATCAACAGAAATTTCAAACAGCCAGGTAATAAGAACTTACTTTATTTCAATAAATATATACAAATAAATATATATCAAATATATACAAATTTGATTTCACTTTCCACAGAGCACATAAACAGGTCATTAACCTGATTCTCCATGATAAAACGAGAGAAAAAATTTGCTTTTACTGAAGTTCACAAAAGAAAACTGTGTGAACTCTCATTTTAAGAATTTCTGAAATTAGTTGACCATAGATGAGAGATTTTAGACATTTTTTATCTATAAAAATGGTAATTTTCTGGATTTACAATGATAATACTTGAAATTATTATTAAATGCAAATATGACTGCATAGTAGCTTCTCTGTAATCATGCATCTTGTCGTCAAAAAACTCACAACCCTGAGTCTGTATCATCAGCTGGTTCATCTCTGTGCCTGTTTGGAGGGAGAAGCTTTGATTCCTGCTCAGTGACCATGAAAATCTCCAAGCCACCAGGTGGCAGAGTGTCCTTGCCTTAGATTTAATACTGCATTTTTCACTGACTATCAACAGAATTTTGATATGCAGTTTATAGCTAAAGTCAGTGGCCAACAAACCTTTAACTCATGTACTCCTAAAATAATTTTGAGAACACACATGTCCCCACAAGTATTGAAATTTATGTATAAAATTATTCAATGAGTTTTTAAATACCAAGGAGATACAACTATGGTCATACTGTAAATACTAAAATTTCAAAATAAAATTGTTGTGTCAGTCTTTGAAGTATCTCTAAGTGGATACAAAATACCTTAGGGGCTGATAACCACCATCTGCTATTTTTAAAGATCCTCAAGCAAGTTTGTTATTTATAATTGGATACTTTATAGTACTCCTTCATCACCTTGACATCTTATTTCCTATTTTATTTCTACTACAGAATTTTATATTGATATGAAATGATTTCTGTTTAAGGTTTTTGATTACTCCCTCATTTCCTTCAACAAGATTGTGTGTATAGATGTAATTGTGTTTCTTATGACCATCAGGTCAATTTTTTGTTTTCAACTTTCAACAATAAGTTTGTATATACATCTAAATTTGCCCAATATATGTTTATTATTTTATAACTTTGAAAAATAATCCTGAAAGCATAAAAAATGACCAAATGACATTTAATTATATCAGTTCATATTTGTTGACAATCATAAATGGCAGGCAACCCTCGGTCTTGCTTAGCCTTCCTCCTATTCAGTGTAAATAACTTCTGTTAACTAATTTATACCCATTCATTCATATTTTTCTAAGTTTATAAATATCTGTTTATGCCCTCAAAATTTACAGCACAAGATATTAACTGAAACAAGATATTAAAGTGTTCCTAAAGTTGCCTTTTTTAAGAGCTTCTTTCTTAAAGGTATTCGAAGTACACCATGCCATTGGATATATACACACATAAACACACAAACACGCGCATGCACAAATACACAAACTGTTTTCCAAATTGTTTACGTTCTTACTGGATTTGAGAATCAAATTATACCATAGTCTTATACTTAGTGGTGCCAAGTATTAATTTCTTGCTAATTTCAGTTGTTTTAACGGGTGGACAGAGTCATTACTTGCTGTGGTTTTAATTTATATTTTCTTTTTATTATTAGTAGTATTTTTAATTTACATTTTCTTGATGATTTAAAGTTTGGAACATCTTTTCATGGGTTTATTAGCAATTTTAGATCTTTTGTGATTGTGATTAAATCTTTTTGCCCATGTTTAATTTGGTTTCTGTTTTTATTGTTGTAAGAGTTCTTTATATTTTTTGGATATACATCCTTTCAGATCTCTATGTTTGTGGCTTGCCTTTTAATTTCTAGATAATATCTTTTGAAGGATGGAAGCTTGAATGAAATTGAAAAAAAAAAACCCACAATTCAAAATAGTGCTGTGGACTGCAACTATTTTTATGACTAATTTGCGGTCATCCAAAACTTCTACAAATTTTATCCAGCTCATACCTTATGAATTTCAAGGAAATAACCACTTGCAAGCCTTTTTCAAAAATGAAATAAAGTGGTAATGGTATCATCACACCCTATTTTATATATCATGATCAACAGAATCCTTCATTGGTGGGAAGGGTGTGTGCTTACTGAGGATTAGGTATTGAAATCCATTGTGTTGTTTTTTTTTTTTTTTGAGTTTGGTGTTTGTCTTCCTCTTAAGGAGACAGTATGGCATAATGAAAGGGAAAATACATAGAGACTTGAAGCCAGGAAACCTTGAATTCCAATCCGGGTTTTTATCATGTGTTGGATATAGGACCATTTATTTAGTTAAATGAAATTGTTTCCTTTTTTGTATTAAACAAGGGAAATACTTGTGATGATTAGCTATTGAAGTTCTTGGCATGTAGGATGCTTTACAACTGCAATCCCTTTGACGTCTTTCTTTTTTTTCTATTTATTTATTCATTTTCATTTTGTGTATATATATGTGCATATATATATTACATTATTGTGTACCCTGGGTTTTTCCCATTTCCTTAACACCTGTCAACCATCTTTTGTGTTCTCTGCCTCCCCCATTTTCTTCCCCCTCCTCCTCTCTCGCTCTATCATTCAGTTCTGCTTGTTGTTTCTAATTTTCTTTTCTTTCTTTTTTGAGACTAGGTCTCGCTATTTTTGCCTGTGGAACCGCAGGCTCACGTTGCCCGGGGTACCACAGACTCAAGCAATCCCCAGCCTCAGCTTCCCAGGTAGCTGGGATTACAGGCGTGCACCACCACGCCCAGCTATTTTTTTGGAACTAGGTCTCGCTATGGGCCCCAGACGGGACTTGAATGGCGATCTCTCGGCCCGGCCGTTTCATAGGCTGAAAGCTTACAGGCACAAGCCACCGTGCCCGGCCCCGTTTCTAATTTTTCTTATTCGTGTCTGTTTTCGCCTATATCCTTCATATAAGTGAGGCTATCCTGTATTTCTCTTTTTCTTTCTGGCTTATTTCTGCTAATATGAGTCCTTCTAGTTGCATCCATGTTGCAAAATCTATTTTTTTTCTTGATGTAGCAGACATGCAAAATCATTTAAGTAATTAGCAGTAATAAAACTGGAATAATCTTTTCATTGCTAAAATAACTAACCATGGCAATCTATGCAGTAAGCATACTTGTCATTATTTTTAGATGTTCAGATGAAGAAAGTGAGATTGAGGTAAATAAAATGTCTGACCAGAGGTTGACCTGGAACTCCAGACCAGGTCTAACTCCAACCCTATGCTATTAATTAATGCTCTGAACACATGTGATTTTAGATACAATGAATGTAGATTTTGGCAGGTTGTGAAAGAAGCAGAGACTGGAGGGAGGACTTGGGAAAAACAGATTAGTTCTGGGACTTATTTTGACAGGGGCTGGTCATTTCTCCAATTCCTAATCCTGTAGACAGACTGGGTAACTTCATAGTGGTTTTAGAGTAGCTAAGACCAACATAAACCCAAATTCAGATACAGATCTCTTTATGTTATGTTAGATCTCTTCTGTAAGTCTTGGAATCATCTGGAATCATAGCTCAGTGATTAATACTATTTATACTTAATTCCTTTCTGAAATCTTAATGCCCTACATTTTCTGATTTGGCAGTTATGACCTTTGGTTTACTTGTAAGATATGTGCATTGGAAGTCTCCTGTTACAGTCACTAAGTTCTTTATTTCTACTTCATGGTCTGAGTCTCTGTTCTCTGTACAGTGAAGATAAAATGGTCTTTGAACTTAATCACTTTCATCAGCAACATGGTGTCCACTGTTGTACAATTCTGAATTCTGGGTGTTTTCTTTTATTAACACATAGTGATATTTTTGAAAATCCAAATGATTTTAATTATTCACAATGAGATAAATTATGAGATAGTGTATAATCTACTAGAAATTATGCATTTATTAATATAAAGAAAAAATTTCATCTCCCACCTCTTGAGGAATCAAGATCAGTGCACTGATAGCATATTAAAATGTATGTAGGAGAAAAGGAAGAAATTAAAGAAGAAGTGATAGACACTAAAGTGTGCTTATAAGTAGGCTGTTTTCAACTATGGAAAAAGAAGAACATGTGCCCATAAGCCCAGGCTCTATATTAAAAAAAAAATTGAAAAATATTAATGGCAGTCAAAATAGAATTCTTCAATTTTTTAGAACACAGACTATGATAGATGTGCTCTACAAGTTCTGAAATTTTGTCCTATATAAACAAAAATATTCCTTATCTGAAAAACATTAAAATACCCTTTTCCTGAGGCATTGAGCATCATGTTCATATTTTTTTCTTCCCAAAATTTATTATCTGATTATTAGAAAGTAATTGACTGTTGGCATCAAACTTTACCAATATGAAAGCTGGCAGTTTCAAACAGAGATATTAAGATATTGGCCCAGAGTCTATCAGATATCAACTTGGCTTAGGGATTTGGTTTTCCTAACAACTAATTTATGAGTTGGAAGAATTAATATTGTTTTCTAAGTACCTAACTTACTATTAGACTTTAGTCTCCCTAAAATGTTTTCATACTTAACTGAATTTTACTTATAATTAAGGTTTTGATAGCCATAGAAACTATTGTAGATATGATATTTCAAAGAAATTTCAGACATTGAAAAATACAAATCCAAAATAAAAAATAGATGAATTGTATTCTAAGATGAGATGAACAAAATAATTTATTAATTTTATTATCTCAAGGATGTGCGTAAAAGGATAAAAGTGCATCAACATACAAAAACACTAATTCAAAAGAACACCTGTACTTGCATGTTTATCACAGCACTATTTCCAATTGCCAGGGTATGGAAACAACCCAGATGCCCCAAAATGAATGGTTGAAAAAGATATAGTATATTTACATAATAGAATATTATTCATTAATCAAAGAAGACAAACATGTCATTCGCAGCAACATGGATGGAGCTAAAAGGAATCATGTTAGAGGAAATAAGTCAGAAAGTAAAAGAGAAATGCTGAGTGATCTTACTTATATGAGGGATATAAGGAAAACAAACAAACAATGGACAAGAAAAAATTAAAACTGTCAACAGAACTGAAGCATAGAGCAAGAGAGGGGGAGGAGGAGGGTAAAATTGGGGAAGGGATGAACACAAGAGATTAAGATGGTTCATGGGTGATAAGGTGGTGGGAAAACCTCGGGGTAGAAATGATGTAATATATATTTCAAAGAAATATGAGAAACATAAAAAAATAATGACGATGCCCCTATCTTTCTCTCTGGTTATATCCACCTCCATTCTCCTCAAACAAACATTAACTTTTCAGAAAGGAGGTGTCTTAGAGGTAAATGTATTACTTGTGCTTCAAAAATAAGAACCTTGGTAGGAATAGGTAGGCAAGGCAGGAAAAACTAGAAATGAATCACAGATATAGAAAAAGGAAGTCAGTTAAAATATATGTACTAAGAAGAAGGGAAATAAAAAATAAAATTTGTTTCTTTGGATCTTATTTTCAAAGTGTTTGATACATTTCCATCAGAGTAATTTGTGAGTTAAGTACTTCTGTCTTGGTGTTTAATAATTAAGGTCATAAAGAGATAAAATATACTTTCTCATCAGTTTCTGAGCCTGTAGCTGACTCACTAAGAGAAACTATATCCTAGGACCCAGCCGTGTTCTTTGTCCATGCTCAACAACTCTGCCTGTGGCACTCTACCTCGGGGATGGAGAGAGCCATCCCACCCTACAGAGGTTAGCTGGGCAACTGAGAAAGGGCCATGACAAAGAATGACTTAGGCATCACTCCAAGTCAGGCAGAGAAAGAGAACAGCTCCATGGGTAATAGGAGTCAAGTGATATTGATTGGTGGCTCCCCAGGGTTGAATTCAGAACATGTTCTGCTGTCTCTTGGGTGCCAAGATTTGACAGAAAGGGCAAAGGACAATTTGAACAATGTGGGGTGGGCGGGTGAAATCTCCATTCATTGTTCATGTGGGAATGGAGTGCTCAGAATGAAGGATATTTTGACAAGGCTCCCTGCCAGTGGCAGCCTCTTGTTACTTATCAGAAACCTAAAAGTTCAGCGTCTCTTTCTCTTCACTGCAGTTTGGGAAGAGTGTGAGGAGGGCACTGTGATACCAGAGAGGAGAGAGTTTATGTGAAGTGGACCTTTGTCTTTAATGGGAAAAAGATAGGGGAATGAAAAGGAGAAATTCAAAAGGAAAGGATAAGTCTTAAAAGTCTTAAAAACCATCTCAGAAAACAGGCTATATGATAAAAGAATAATATGGTCCTGGGTTACTAGAAAACACCAAATTGTCTGGGGGGGGGGGGAGGTGGTGGCTGTGCAATGGAAAGGCATAAAAAGCTCAAAAAGCTAAATTGTAAGGAGAACTGAGACACATTCAACATATACATTAGTAGGGAAGTGGTTAAATTAACTGTGGTACAACCTCACAAGGGAATATCGTACGGGATTTTTTAATCCAGTATGCAAATATTGGCACAGATATCTGAGATCAATTTAGTGAAAATATAAAGTGACACAAGTTTTTAAAGACAATTTTATTTTAAAGTGATGTTATATGTTAGTAGATGTGAGGGAAAAAAATCTGGTAGATGAAGCATCAAGCAGCCCACAGTGGTTATTTCTGGAGAAGAAGGGAAGAGCCCATTTCTTGTGGAAGGGATTTTATTTTATATTACACTTATGGTTGTGTTATTCAAAATATCTTTTTATAAAATTCATACTTTCCATTGTGTACTAGTTTGGATTGGAAACAAGTTTGGAAAGTCACAAATTTGGAAATGAGTTTTGTTACAAAAAATACTAGATATAAAGTTGAAAGCATTTTCTTGTTATTTGCAGTAAAACAACATTGAAATAATTGTACAAAGGTGTATCTAGATACCTAAATACCTACAAAATGGCAAGTTTTAATTTCATAGTAAGAATTTTAAGTTAAAAAGGCTACATAGTAGACTTATAACAGGTGGTGATTATGTGTTTTGTTTTATGATGTATTTACTCTAAAATAATTCATTATAACAACTTAACTTACCCATGATAGAATTTTTTCAGTGATTGAATATTTTCTTCTCATTAATTTAAAATTTCCTGTCAGTTCTTCTACTACCTTAGTAAAAATCATAATGCCATTCCAGCAACTCTGAGTTCAAAGACAGTCCTTTCCACAAGAGAATCACAAAGCATGAAAAGAGGAAATAAAGTAGAAAAATTTTATAAGTACATTGAAATACACCAAACAGCATCTTTTAAATGATATTTTTGGAAAACAACAGAATTTGGAAGCTACCCACTGGACTACAATAGTCAATCTGTAGAGACGGCCTTAACCATCATGAATTTTGAACTAACTACATCAGTTAACCTATATACGTACATATAAAAATGATGACAAATTCACTTGGGAGTTATTCTCCTAACTAGAAAATCTCCTAAGCGAAATCAAATCAAGAATCTTTCTAATGCATTATGAAATTTCAATCACAGAGAGGGAGAGAAGAAGAGAAAGTGTAAACTGTTGGGTTCAAAATGACATGAAAACTGTATTCCCACTTGTTTGTGGCTGTCAAGGCATAGAATGATGTATTTAATGGGATTTGATCAACAGTTCCACTCACATAGATCTAGGCTGTCAAAATTGATGTATATGTAAAATGAGTTTGTCTAAAATGGAAAAAATCTTACCTGGGGTCTTAAAATGTAATTTTGGAAACTTTTGAGGACCTGCACTATCCACCTCAGAGCACAAGTACGACTTAAAAGACTTTTCTCACTGCAGGATTGTGTAAAAACGTAATAAAATTAGAGCTCAGGCAGAGAAGACTTAAAAAGACAAGGTGAGGAATTCAGTACAGGTGGGGATCAATTACACATGCCACAGTGGGACAGTTCCCTTCCAGCCACTGGACCAAACTGAGCTATACAATGGGGGCGTGCATGTTTGGCTGGAGAAGAGATGTTGATGGTAAACAATCAGGTTGTCTTATCTAGCAAGAACAGCTGTAAAAGGAGGCCGGTAGGGCAACTTCCTTTTTGGAATAGTTGGACACAAGTTCTGCTACTGGATGTTGTCTCTTCAAGTAAGGACCCAGGCCTACACACTGGTCAGCTCCCTCTTAGCTCTCTGGGGCCGAAAGGTACTTTCCCGGTATGCCTGTGGGCTTCCTCGTGTGTCCCACCCCTTCCCGGCTTGCCAGGCAATGCCTCCCATGTCCCCACAACCCACTTTCTCTGAGATCAGTGGGATGCCTGAAAGTGTTCAGTCTCCATCCACAGTTGTTCACAAAATGGAGCCTCCTCCCTAGTCTCAGGAAGAGGGTTCCTGTGTGGAAACAAGACTTCTTCAAAGTTAGATCTCCATTCAGTTCCGTGATATTTGGAAAACCTCCGTAACTTCCTCCCACAGATTCTCCTGTGACTCTCAGAAATCCGCCAAAACCAGTGGCCCTACGACCTGGGAACTAATGGTATTTCCTTATGTCAATCAACTTGAGGTTAGAAAAGGGAGGGAAAACACCTGCTCAGGATCAGACGCTTCCTCTGCCCTCTTTTGCACAATCTCCAGCTCTGTCTTGTCAGTGTTATTCATCATCTAGTTGCTTGTCTCCTGGTAACTGGAATAAATCATTCTTTGGTAAAAGTGGGAGTTGTACTATGTTTGGAGGAACATGGAATGCAAAGGGAGTGTAAGGAAACTAACTCCCCCTTTTTTCCTTTCGGTTATGGTGTTGAAAACACAACTTTACTCTTGTTTTATTAATATTACAATGTTTGACATCAAGAAAATGTTTCAGAATTTATAGAGTACTTCCTGGAAATAATCTTATAATTTGGTAGCTTGTGTGTGAAATCTCTCTCATTTTATAAATGAAACCATCTGAGAGATTGAGAGACTTGCTAAGGTTTCGCCTAAGGTAAATGAAGAAACTGAGGATCCCAACGCAGATCTTCCCTCTACACATTCTAAGAGATTCTTTTCTTAAAAAACTGTATTCAGAGTCCTTCACTTGTGCTCATTTGATTAACAAGGTAAAGGACTAGCCTATAATATCAATTGCTATTATTTTACTGAAGATGTTCTGCTTTAAAAAAAATGACAACAATTATATTTACTTCCTGAGTCAGCTGTGGTTCATAATAACCAAAATCATCAGTCATTTTTACATCCCTCTGGGGCTCTTCAAGCCTAAGCCCTTGCATCTCCCAGTTTAATTTCAGCCTGAGTTTGGAGTGCAAGATGGAGCAAAAACATGTTGCAGGGACAGGGAGTGGTTTTTTACATGCTAAGATATCTTATGTATAAAATCAGGGTTCATTGGGGGTTTTCTATTACCCTAGGTTTGATCATTGTTTTTTGGTATTTTGATTTCTTATATATATTTGAAAAATATATTCCTGCAACAGTAACTTAAATTATTTCTTCATCTTGAAATAAAGACTGAAGAGAGGTTTTCCAGCTCCTGAGAATTTATTTCAGAATATTACCCAGATGTTTTTTGAGAGATCATGGCATTAAAGATTTGGACAATAATGAAGGGAAAAGAAGTGATCTATATTGCAGATCTTTTAGTATATATTAAAGATAAGTGGTCTAATTTGAAAAAGCTTGATACAAGAAATTTTTTTTTAACTTTTTTTTAAATTTTTTTTTTGAGACTAGGTCTTGCTATTTTTGCCCGTGGAACCGCAGGCTCACGTTGCCCGGGGTAC
>PVHY01031144.1:0-12873 GCA_004024945.1 Uropsilus gracilis
GAGGGGGTGTTTGAGGGGCCAACAGTTCCCCCCCCCAAGGCCCGGAGAAGGGGAATAATAAATAATAAATACTCCTCAGAGGTCGCAAGTCTGCCTCGAGCCCGGGGTAAATTGGACGTCGAGGGCATCTCCGGGGAGGGAGCAGAGGCGCCCCCAGGGAAAGGGGCGGGGAGGGAAACTGAGGTCCCCCGGGGGAGGGGGCGGGGCGCTCCGAGGGAGGGGCCTGGAAGGGAGTTGGGGCAGCCAGGGGAGGGGCAAGGGAGAAGGGAGAGGGGAGGGGGGAGGGGCGAGGGCGGGTGCGGGGCCCCGGGCGGGCGCGGCGCAGCGCGGCGCCAGCGCACGATGGAGGCCGGGGCCGCCCGCGGAGCCGCAGGTAAGCCGAGCCCGCCAGCCCCGGCGGCCGCCGCCGCCGCCCCTCCCCGCGGGTCGGGTTTCAATGGCCGGGCCGGCCCCCAGCCCGGCCGCGGCGCTGCAAGACGAGCCGGTAAACAGCGCGCGCCCCGGGGACCCGGCCCGGAGTTGGCGCCGTCGCCGCACACCTGTCGCGGCCAGAGGACACGACGGCGGCGCACCCCAAGACTGGGGGGGGGTGCAGCCGAGGCTCGGGCGCGGGCGTTGGAGTCCGGCCCGGAGGGGTCTTCCCGGCTGCGCCCCCCCACCCCGCGGCCCCCGGCGGCTGGAGGGCGCGGGCACCGCGGAGCTGGGCTGGGCGAACCCCCTCCCCCTGCCGCCCCGCTTGGCCTCGTCTGTGAAGTGGAGGCGCCGGGGCGCGGGGCTGCTGTTGGGAGAATACGCTTCAGCGGCGCAGGCTCCGGCGGGGCAGTGGGTGCGGACCCCCGACCCCTCGCGCGGCGGCCGGTGGGGCACGGGGGCTGGAGCGCGCCGCCCACGCCGAGCACCCCGGGGTGGCGGGGGGCGCGCGCCGGGCCCGCCCTCGGGAGAGCCCGGCGGAGCTTGTGGGCTCTGAACCCCAGACACGTGGGACAGGTCCCCCAGGTTCCCGCCCAGCCCGGGGGGAGGATCGGCCAGTGCGTGGCCAGGGGCAGGCCGGGGCGACGCGCCTGACCACTGCGGCCGAGCCAGCCCGACGTCCGGCCAAGCCCCTGACTGACACTTTCTCCCGGCGCGCGCGTCCGGGGGAACCAGTCGGTCTGACCGACGCCTCCTCTTGCTGGAAACCAGCCGCGGTGACTCCCGTGTTTTCCGGACCCGCTTTTAAACGCTGTGAATTTGGGTCGTTTTTCTCCTGATTCCAGGCCGGTGACTTAAGGAGAAGGGGCGGCCCGCTGGCCAGTGGCAGGCGGAGTTCCCTTCCCTAGGCTAGTTCTAACGCCTCTAGGTAGGACCTCCTCTTTGTTTTTGGAGGAGGCGATGCTGTCCCATCCTGCTTGTTTTCTGTGAACCTTTGATCTCGGGTACAAACGTGCCCCCCCCCACTCCCCTCCCCTCACTTGTCCAAGGTCATTTGTCACTTTCTGGAAAGGTAGCCCCGGAAGCCATTGATTGTCACCTGAGCCTTGGAGAACTGCCGGTTCGACCCCACTTTCCTAGTCTGCAGGATGGAGAAAGATTTTGCACACTTGGGCAAACCTGCGGTTTATGTCACACGGGTGCTGGTTTGCCCTTTCCCCTGATGGTAGCAGGACAGTGAGTCAGAACATTCAGTGACCTCTGTGGCTTGCGGGTGGCTGAAGCCCAGGTGACCACAGCGGCTGCACATGAATGATTTCACAGGATCCCATCGGGTTGGACTTTGACACAGCTAAACCCTTGCTCTGCGGGTTCCAAAAAAAGAGCTCTGACAAATCCTGTCTATGTGAACCCATTTCCCTTTAGAAAGGAAGCGTTAGAGCAAGACTGCTGCTTTCAGAGAAGGCTGTCCGTGGTCTTGGGTCACAGCCTGGGCACAGGGCGTGTGATCTGTCTCCTCTCTCTATGGCGCAGCTGCTCCATAGTGGTGTCAGGTTGGAGGGTGCCATTCATTGGGGCTTTGGGGGGAGCCCCACTAATTCAAGACCTGCCCCCAGGTTGCACATGTGTTCTTTCTCTCTGAGAGTGTCTTCTGTGTTTTAAAATTTCCCTGATGCCGAAGACCTTCTTAGGTTCCACCAGGCCATCTGTTGCTGTCATTTCAGCCTGGGGGAGGATAGTGGAAAAGGAAAAAGATAGTCAACTCCAGCCCTGGACTGTTCCCCTCTCAGCCTTTACCTTGAGCTCCCCTCAGCTATTGAGCCCAGAGCCCAGCACTGCGGCGCTTGCAGTGCTTGGCAAGCATCCGAGGCCTTTGTTGCTCAGCGCCAAACTTTACAGTAGCCGTGGAGAAGGCCCTTTGCCTCCCCTCTCCTTCTCTTCAACACAGTTGAGTGTGTGGGAGAGTTTCCTACATTTAGGAATTGGCTTTGTGCTCTGATCCTGAGCAGTTAGGTGTCGGATGGTTGGCTCACGCTGACTCCTGAAGCTGGCTTGGGAGGACTAGGGATGGTGGTGAGGCCGGTAAAGACCCCCACCTGGTATCGGACATGATAAGCCTTCGACTCAGGTGTGTCAGGATGCGTCTCCGCTGGGGAGTTGGAGATGGTCTTAACACATCCACGTTGCCGTGAGTCTGTCCGTTCCAGCCTGCCTCCCAGGTGCCATCGCTCCAAGGGCAGGGACCTTAGCTCTTCCTCATCAGTGCCCTGCTCACACCTGAGCACTGAGCCGACCCATAATTTCCCCTATTGGTTCAGTGCCTGTCGGAAGGGTCTCTGGAGGGGTGTCTGGAGATCAGGTGCTTCAGGACGCATAGTGCACACTCCCCTGCATCCCTGGGCATTCTGAGTGCTTTGGCTCATCAAGCCATCCCTTGGAATAGCTTTCTGGTCTTCCTGGGAGGGTCCGAAGGGGTCTTCCTAGTGGCCTGGGCATTTTGTGTGCCCCCTTTTGTTTGCCTGTGATTCCCTGCAATGATTGCTGTCCGCACAGGAGAGGGTCCTGGTTTACCCCCATCTGGACATCGTGGGGCTGGGTCTGTGAGAACTCAATGTTACCACTGCTTGAGGCCCAGCTGGAAGTGACCGGTACCCTGACATCCTCCAGGCCCTGCTGCGACCTGGCAAGTGGAGCAGACTGTCGGGCAGTCAGGACTTGGACTGGGCAGTTAGCACAGCGGTGTTGTCTTTCTGACCTTTGAAACCTTAGTCTGGTGGCCGGCTGACTGGCCTTGCAAGGTTCCTGGTAGCAGCTGGCGCCAGGCACCCGTGCTGACATTCTTAAACAACCCTGGGAAATTCCGGAGCATGGCAGAGACCAGTTGTTTACTGCTGTGTTTCGTGGTCTCAAAATCCAAGCACATTTGTTGGTCAGCCACCTCTGATATCACGTGACCTGCAAGTCAGGGTTTGGGGGGGCGGTGGCTGGCGCAGAAGCACTGAAAGACTGAGACTTTTGATGAACCCTCATTAGGACATGACAGCTGCCGGCTCGAAATGCCACGTTTTTTTCGTGAGCTGTGAGCCTTGCCTGTTGAGGGGTTTCTTTTTCAAGACCAGCTAACAGCGAGCCTAGAGCAGGTGGGGGTGGGGGAGCTGGGGGGATGTGTGCATGGGACACATAAATCTGTGACTCCAAAACTCTGCTGAAATCCAGGCTCATCCCCATCCCCTCTCATGGTTCTCCCAGTTTTCTTCCCAGTCCCTTTTCCTGGGCCCCTTGGAACCATCTCCCATCAGAGGCTTGGAGGCTGCACACCCAAACCTTGGCACTCACTTCTTGCTTAGACAACCAGAGCATAGAAACATCCATGCTTCTTCGCTCCTCCAAGGCTGGACCAGCACATGGGCCAGTTGGAAATCACCCTCAGGCTGAGGACTAGGGGAACCGGTCTGTGCTGTGGGCAGGGTTTTGGGGGTGGGACAGGAGCAAAGGGCTCCCAAGCTTCCTACCCTCCTCTACTGTGTGGTCTTCTTGACTTGCAGAGATGAAGAAAAACATGTTTTTCTTGGGAAGTGGCTAACCAGCAAATTCTACTAACTGACAAGTGAAAACTATGTTCATGTCTTTGCTGCGTTTTGCAGAAGTCAACCCTAATCAAAATGTTTGACTGTTTCATTCAGCAGTAAATACTCGTGGAGACTTGACCACATGGCCCCTGCTGTTTAGTAGATGTGTGTGTAGTGTGGTGTGTGTGTGCGTGTATGTGTATTGCAGTGGTGTGGTCCAAATGGTGAATTTCGGTTGGTTGTTCCATTCGCCCCTTGCAGCTTACAGGGAGTGATCTCTGTATAATACCTACATTGTGACCTCCATCAAGGCTATTAGAATATTATGGGAAAAAATGTTTTAAAGCTATGTAGAAGGAAAGATGCGTTTTTTTTTTCCCTTAATATGTGAATCTTGTATGCGGAAATTTTAAAATACTTGTGATACCAACACTAATTAAGCCAAAGCTGTCCTACCATTGTAGGACAAATAAAGATTGTCTCCTTATTTTCTCATGAATGTGTTTTAATCGTGGCAATTAGATAGGAATGTCGGTGGAACAGCTTTTTGTTTTGTTTTGCCTCTTTTGAATTTATCGAGATTCCCCCACCCTTACCTAGAAAATGAATTCATTCTAATTAATTTTGAAACTGAGCTATTGAAAAATTCAAAACTTCCTCAGGAATCACATAATGGTTTTGTAATATTTTCAGTTCAAATACCCCCTTCCCAATTCATGTGCTATTGGTGTGTAGCTCCTTAATTCCATTGTGATGTTTTTATTGCCTCAGATCAGTGGCTTCTGTCGTATGTGAGTGACTTGGCTCTTACTCACATGTTTCTCACTTTCTTTGTTCCTTTGCCTCTTGACAAACTCCCTCTCCCCCATGTCCATCTTGTAGAAATAACTTTGGTGAGGTTCTACTGTTTGCAACTGCCCGCAGGCTTTATTTTTCTAAACATTGCTTTATTCCAGCTGCACTCTTGGAAGTTATTTTTCTAGTTGGAGGGTGTAAGTGGCTTTTCTTTCACTCAAAGATGGCGTCCTTCCATTGTCAGCTGACTTCCATCGTCACTGTGGAGAGGGTGGCTGTCTGTCTCTCCCTTCTGGCTGCTTTTGTGATCTTGGTTTGACATTTGTCCTGCAGTCTGACCAGAGTGTGTTTAGGGGGGGATTTTTCTTTTTCCTGCTTTGGAGATGGACTGGAATCCCTGAATCTGAGGACTGTTATCTTTCATTAAACTTGGACATTTTCCAATCACATCTTAAAATCTTGACTCTCGTTACTCCTTTCCTTTCTGAAGCTTCGTGGTTTGTTCCTGGACTTCAGACCTCAACCTCTCTTAATCTGCCATTTGTATTGTCTCCTTGTGTGTCTTCTGTGCTCTGGGTGATTTCTTCAGATGTATTTTTCCTGTTCATTGTCTGTATGAGACATTCATCTCTAGAAGCTCTAGTACTTTCCCCATAGACTTATTTGGAGAACAACAACAGAGCCTTTACAATCTGTGTTTAAACTTCCTTAAGTATTCTTAGTACCCTATTTTCTGTGTTGAATAAGAGCCATATCTAAAGATTTGTGGATCTGACTCCCTAGTTCATGCTGAACATTCTGTATCAGTTCATTTTATCGGATGTTCAGAGATTCTTGAAGATTCTTGAAGTCTCAGGTGCAAATGACCCCAAAGTTACTACGCTTGCCCTGTTCCTAAACCTCACTGCCTGTGTGACCTGATATGGGGGAAGCTTATAAAGTAGCATTCTTCAGTGTGGGCTCACTGAAGGAAAAGATTATTTAGTATTTTAGGATAAAACCCACTTTAATCTTCTACTAGCAAGTCCATCAATTTTGTCCTTTGGGGAGGAGCAAGCATCTCAGTGAACTTAGATCGCTTCTCAGCCTTGTGTGTTCTAATCACTTTAGTGAACTTAGAGTATTTTTGATGTGAGTTTACAATTAAACCTGTTCAGTTTTGTTTATCTGTGACTTGCATGAGGGGAGGGGTTCAGTAGAAGATCACTTTGCTTGCTTATCCTGTGCGTCCCATTAGCCGCAAGTTCTGCTGTGTACATTGTCAGAGTTGCTTCCGCTTGCCATCTCCTCTTTATCCTCAGTGCCATCTCCATGACCCGGCTGTGCATTTTATAAGCACAGACATTTTCACCAGGATATTACCTGGCACCTATCACAGTGTCTGTAGCAGCAGGAAGGGGCTGTGATTGCTTTATGTTATAAAAGTTTAACATAACGTTATATATAACTTTACAACTCGATAGCAAAAACATTTGCAGATCCTTGCTGGGTGGCTGATACTGAGTGTGATCCAGGTCTGATTAGACCTTTTCCCACCATCTGGAGTATCAACAGGAGCTTGCCTTCCTGAGCAGGACAGGAACGGTGATGGTGGGTATCAAAGAGACCTGAGGGTATTCGTATTGTCATTGTTTCAGAAAGCTGGCGCAAGCCTCCCGCTACCCCCCTTCAAGTGGTTTACCGAATGGCCATGTACTCTCAGTCTGTCCTCTTTCCACCACAGCCAACTCTGGGCTGTGGCCATTGTGCTGGGGTGGTCAGCTCCGTAGCTACTGGGGCGGGGGTGGGGGAGGGTAGTGTCTCCCTGTGATGCAGGCACCATGAGTGGATCCACTGCAGGTGGCCTGTCCAGCCAGGTTGCTTGTCCCCTTTTGAATTCATGTCTCTCTAATTCTTTTTTTTTTCTTTTTTGAGACTAGATCTTGCTATTTTTGCCTGTGGAACTGCAGCCTCACATTGCCCTGGGTACTACAGACTCAAGCAATCCCCAGCCTTAGCTTCCCAGGTAGCTGGGATTACAGGTGTGCACCACCACACCCAGCTATTTTTTAGGGGACTAGGTCTCGCTATGTGCCCCCGGTGGGACTCGAAACACGATCCCTGGCCCCGGCTGCGACTTCCTAGGCTGCCACTTACAGGCCTGCACCACCATGCCCAGCCCATGTCTCTCTAATTCTTACGCATTTTTTTCAGAATAGATGTTGAAAAGTAGGACTATGTGTTTGAAAGACTTTAATAGACATTTTTCCAGAGAAGATCTGCCGGTGGCCGGTAAACACATGAAAGATTGCACGGGCCTCGCTCATCACCAGGGCAACACGAATCAGAACCGCAGTGAGATACTGTTCACCCCACTGGTAGGATGGCTGTTGTCTATGCGATATATAACACATGCTGTGCAGTATAGAATGTGTAGATGTCAACAGCCAGGAAAGAGCAAGTGTTGGGGAGAATATGGAGAAATTGGGTCCCTTGTGCTCTGCTGAAGGGTTTGTGAGATGCTGCAGCCACTGTGGAAAATAGTATGGAGGTTCCGCAAAGAAATTAAATATAGGCCGGGCACGGTGGCTCGTGCCTGTAAGCTTCAGCCAATGAAGCGGCCAGGGCTCGGGATCATGGTTTGAGTCCTGCCTGGGGCCCGTAGCAAGACCTAGTTCCAAAAAAAAATAGCTGGGCATGGTGGCGCGTGCCTGTAATCCCAGCTACCTGGGAAGCTGAGGCTGGGGATTGCTTGAGTCTGTGGTACCCCGGGCAACAAGAGCCTGCGGTTCCACAGGCAAAAATAGCGAGACCTAGTCTCAAAAAAAAAAAAAAAATAGACTTAGCCTAGGATCCAGCATAGCTACTTTGGGGTTTATGAAAGAAGCCTGGAGACTAAAGAAGGTGTTTCTGAGTCTTTAGTCACAGTGGAATTCTTCATTCTGGCCAAGGGGGAAGCAGTACAGTATCCCTCAGGTAACAGGTAAATAGGAACGTGTGTCATGAGTCTTGATCTACATGCATGTGACATGTTAGGTTATTGTAGGGCCACTGTATTCTAGACTGTTGTTCAGTCTTAGTCCATGGGGCTGTGTTGAGTGCCTGCTGCTGTGGGTGCTGTTGCTGGTCCATGGTTCTTGACATGATGTAAATCAGGAAGCAGGAGGTGAAGGAGGTTCTGCTGGAAATCTTCAGGCCTGGCTCTGAGTTCCTGGGACTTGCTAGCTTTCCACCTTGGAAGATCTGTTTCTGCGTTGGAGCAGTGGGGCTGGTTGCTCAGCATTTTACTGATGCTAGGGTTGACATCCGTTTCCAACAAGGAGGATGTGAGAAAGCCCTTTGCAAGCCAGAAAATACAGTGCAAATAGAAGGTGCGAAAGGGTCTATTCTGATGTGAGAACATCTCACTGTTTTTTAATACCTTTTCTCCCAAGTACTTCTCTGGAGACTCTCTCTGCAGAAGGAGGACTTTGACTTTCTTTCACATTCCCTCCGTGTGAAAGGGAGCTGCTGTTGACCTTGGCGCCAGTGTTCACATCCAGAGGGCTCTTCTCCACCTACTTTTCAGTGTCACTTGATGGATTCAGTATCAATGGAGCGAGCCCCACACATCCAGTCATGACTCCCAGCTGTGGTATCTCTAGGCAGTTCATGGTCTCAGTGTGGGGATCCTGTTCTTCTGCACCCTTTGGCCACGCGTGGCAGTGATGTGCTCACACTGGGCCCTGGAGACCAGGAACTCCTCCCTTCCCAGCTCCATTTGTGTCTCCCGGGCTGGGCAGGTGGAGACAAGTCCCGTGTCTCTCCTCCTCCCTGTTGCTGTAGAATAGATGAGCATGCAGGATGGAGCTTTCTGGAGTCAGGTTCCCAAAGCCCGTTCACAGCTACCAGTTTGGGCCAAGTTCTGGGAAAGGCTGTTCTGAGACTTGGGGGGTGGGGGGTGGGGGAGGGCGGAGACATTACGGCAACGAGGGGCCATTCCCTCCCCTCCTGATGCCGTAGGGCCAGGGCTCCCCTCTGCACTGGCCCTGCTTCCTGCAGCGTGACCCCACCCCCTCCAGGCCACCACATGTGGCTGTGGTGTGACTGACACCCGCTGCTCGCTGCTCGGCAGTTTCACAACTTCTTGGTCAATTAAATCCAGGATCCCAAGACTTGGGCTTGTTGTGTTCTGAGCATGAGCCAAAGCCCACTTCCTTCCTGGTAAAGGTTAGGCTAAAGGGCTCGGTAACGAAGACCGCAGACCCGCATGGGGTGAGTGGCCGAGTTCAGGCTAGGGCAGGCTTCCAGCAGCCCTGTCAGAGCGTGAGACCTCCTTTCCTCTCCACCTGCAGACAGAGCCTCCTATCTGCCCTAGGTCGGAGTCCACACTCATCCCCACAGGTCACACCTCTGTGCATGTAAACACATGCGCCCCAGGGCCACCTTGTATCCTTTTGAATGATTCAAAGGGCAGAAATAGTTTCATCTTTGTATCCCTGGCTTCAAAGTGCCATGCAGCAAGACTTCCATTATGAGCCCTTCATATTAGAAGCAATTAGGATGACATAAACCTTCGTGTGGGTGGCACATAAAGTCTGCTGCGTCCTTTGCCATGTTCGATTCGGGATGAGCGATTTATTCTCAGCCAAGGCAATGACAAGTTGCAAGTTGGCCAACAGGAAATCTGTGCTAACAGAGCAACAGGCTCCCTGTCAGTCACCACCGGCAGTGAAACCTTCTCTACCGCCACCTGCAGACCTTTCCCAGCGCCCCCTCCCTCCCCTGACAACTTTGCTCATCTGCTCAGAAAATTCTAACATATTCCACATGCTGTCTTCCAACTTTTTCCCCCTCTTTAATTCTTTGCTAAGACTATTTTGGCATCACTTGCTGTTCGGAAAATAAAAATATCCAAGTGCGTGTTGGCCTCCCTCTCTGTTCTCCACCCCTCAGGGGAGAGGCCGGAGCCCCAGGACCCCTTCCCTGTTGTCCCAGTGCTTCTAGACACTCACCGCTCCTCTGTCCCAGAGCCACGGGTCTTCTGATCCTGACCTTATTCCAGAATAAGGTGTGTTCTGTCGCCTGTCAGGGTCTGGGACAAGGGGTCCCTGGCAGAACAAGTCTGGGAAATAAATACTGCATGGGGTGAATTTCATGGCTGCAGGCTTTCGAAACTCCTGGTATGTCCTGATTGCAGATAGCCACGTGGGGCTCCAGCAAGAGCAGAGGGCCAAGTCACTCTTTCCTAAGCTTGCTTGCTCCAGCTCCATTCCAGTTATCTTGTGGAGTGTGTATTCCCCAGGATGCATGGGGGGTGAGGGCTGGGGAGTGGGGGGTGTGGGCCAGGCCTGTGTGATTTCAGGAAAGTGCACAGACCTGAGTGTCCTCAAAGTTCAGTGGATGCCTGGCACTGCCTTGCACAACTGGGGTATTACTTTCGTTACTCAACAACCCTCTTTTAAAAAACTCAGGCACAATGATAATGAAAGGTTAAGGTTAAAATGGTACTTCGCTTATGAGGGTATTTCTCAGTGTTAAAGCACCCTGGGGTGAATGCTTTGATGATTCCTGATGAAGTTCAAAGCTGTGACTCTAGTTGATCTTTGTATAATGTGGCTGGGAGGGAGGTGGGGGTGGGCAGGGGAGAGCTCCGGATTCACAAAATCCACATATGACTTACAGAGTGCCCTGTGGATCTGCAGGCCCCGTAGAAACATCCACATGCCAGCACACCAGCACAGTTGTAACTGTCTTGTCTCAGGCTCAGCTGCGCTGGATTTTCGTACAGCTCACGGCTTTCAACACACAGCCCTGGGGATGGATTGCATTGTACCGTGAAGCACGTGCCACGCTGGAAATCAGGGGCCTGATGAAATCCTGGCTGTGATGATGAGCAACTGAGGCGCCATTTGGAAATCTCCCTTAGGTGCTCCCTGGGGAGCTGCTTGCTGCTGCTTCTCCTGTGCCCTGTCTCCAGCAGCTAGTTCCTGGGTGCTGCGCTCAGCCCAGGCCCACTCTGCCCACTCCTTCCACTCCTGGACCCCCTCTGCCATTCCTTCTATAGAGGAGTTCTTTTTTTTTTTGAGACTAGGTCTCGCTATTTTTGCCCGTGGAACCACAGGCTCACATTACCCGGGGTATCACAGACTCGAGCAATCCCCAGTCTCAGCTTCCCAAGTAGCTGAGATTACAGGCACATGCCACCACATCCAGCTATTTTTTTGGAACTAGGTCTCTCTACAGGCCCCAGGTGGGACTCGAACCTGATCCCCAGACCCAGCTACAACTCCATAAGCTGTCGCTTACAGGCACGTGCCACCATGCTTGGCAGCGTTGAAATTCTTCAGAGCGGAACTGGTATCATTTAAAATCTCATAATAACGCTCTCATGAGAACAAAATAGTGCTTTGCTAAAATAAAAGAATCTTCCTGTTCTTTTTGGAGAGGTAGTATTTGGGAAGAATAATTTGCAGGTGATACTGAATCAATCAAGTGGGACAGAATCAGTAAGTGCTGATTGAGCATTGACCTTCTATGTTATCATGAATTGGTTTTGCTATTTACATAGGAAGGACCAAAAAGTGATGGGAAAGCCCTAGTGCATTAGCCCTTTCCCAACAGCCCAGCCCAGGAAGCACAAGGGTGATGATTCAGGAGTGGCCGCTGATGAGCTGTGGATGTCAAGGTTGGGAGGCTGGACAAGACAGAGGAAGGTGGCTCATTATTCATGCTGACCCAGGAACTTGAGTTTTGGTATAAAGATCTTGAATGATTTAAATATTTGCCCTAGAAAAATGCTTGAAGATGTGCCACTGTTTTCGTTTTTTGAGAGACGAGGGCAAACACATGCTTAAAGTGAATCTTGGGGTTCACTTGAGACTTTCAGTTGCTTAAATCTGTAGTGAATCATTTTAACTGTGTGCTTTTTTTTCCCCCTCTCCCATAAAAGCACTTTACATTGTATTGAGATTACATTCACAGTCGTTTGACTTTGGACAAATATTTCCTTCTCAGTTCCAGCCATTATAGCCTGTTGCAGTTGACATCTTGAGGCCCCTGTGGAGTCCTGCCATCACCAGCAAGGTCTCTGGGGTGGCTGGCTGGGCCTCCAGGGCCTTACAACACACCCTGACTTTTACTTCCCCAGACTCTTCCCCACCATAGTCCAAGGACCCTTGTGGTTTGGGTTTGCAAGTTGGGGCTTCCTTCCTCCTTGGGGAAGAGGTGGGGTCACCTGGGTGTGTGTGTGTTTTCATTGGAGGGGTCTTTGTCCAGTCTTAGGCAGGGGGTATTTCTTCCTCCAGGGTTGAAGAGGGGATTTTCCTCTCTCCCAGGGGTGTGGGAATTTTCCTTCCTAGCTGGCAGTGAACACTCTCTTCCCCCCTCCTGGCCCCTTCCCTCCCCCTTTCCCCTTAAGCTATTCTTTTTCTTTTTTAAAGTCCTACCCAATTTTCTCAAAAGCTAACACCAAACTTTCTGTGTAAGAAGGGAGCTATGGAACCTCTCTGATCGGTTTCCTAAAAGGAAACAAGCTAATTTAAAAAAAAAAAAACAAAACAAAACCCTGGAGAATCATGTTCCCCTTTGTGCCCTCCCTGAGATTTGTTGGGGTGCTCCTTTCTGGGGGTGCAGGGGTCTATATCTTCTTTTAAAGGTCAGCTGAGTGTGGCTGCCACGCTCTGTGAGTGCTGAGATAGTCCTGGTCTCCTTTTCCAGGGGTGGACCTACACCAACCTGGCCCTCTTCTGAGACTGGCTGGGGGTGGACCCCCCACTTCAGGATTTTGGACTTCCCTGACCAGGGATGGGTCTGTAGAGCTTTCTGCTGCGAAAACCCTTGACCCAATCCTGGCTGACCAGGCACTGGAGTCCAGATGAGTCTGGGTGCCCCGAGGTGACTGTCCCCCAAGTAACCTCGGTGTAGCCAGCAGGAGAGTGGTTTTATGGTGGGCCAGGAACCCACATGTCACTAGTGTCCCAGCCAAGTAGCCGCTATTACTTGGTGATTGGTTGGTGGGGCATGGAGGGGATGGGGGTAACATGGGTCAGGAGGCTGCCTTGGAGCAGCAGGCCTCTGGACTGGGTGATCTTGGGTGAGGTGCCCCTTCTGGGTCCTGATGACTTCAGCCTGCTCAGCC
>PVHY01031145.1:0-12837 GCA_004024945.1 Uropsilus gracilis
TGGCTCGTGCTTGTAAGCTTCAGCCTATGAAGCGGCAGGGGCTAGGGATCGCGGTTCGAGTCCCGCCTGGGGCCCGTATAGTGAGACCTAGTTCCAAAAAATAGCTGGGTATGGTGGCGCATGCCTGTAATCCCAGCTACCTGGGAAGCTGAGGCTGGAGATTGCTTGAGTCTGTGGTACCCTGGGCAACGAGAGCCTGTGGTTCCATGGGCAAAAATAGCAAGACCCAGTTTCCCAAAAAAATAAAATAAAATAAAATTTGGCATTTTTTTTCTCACACCTCTCTGCCCACCTGTCTCTATGTAGGTGTCTCTTTCCTTTTTCTCTTTTCCTTAATAAGCTTGCCATGTACTGATGGAAAAAAAATTCTGCATTTTTATAAAACTTTATACAAAAAAAATAGATATTTTAGACTCCTCAGTGACCTGAAGTTCACTATTACCAAACATGCATGTACTTCACTTGCCATCTCCAGCACCTTCAACTTTCTGAGTCTGGCCTGTTTTGGATTCTTTGTCCCCCAGTGTCAGCTTTACCCTATTTCCATTGGGTCCCTTCTTTCTTTTTGCAGGGACCTTTTTTTAGCATTGAGCTCTGGCTTTGGAGGAGCAGGTGTAGCAGATAACCTCATGGATCTTCTCTGGTTTGTCCTTCACCTTTAACATCTTTAGCATCCCCTTGAGCCTTTTTCTTGGGCATGCTGGCCATAGTGGCAGGACATAGGCACTGGACATGAGTCTGCTGCTGCGTAGGGCTTAGGTCAGTCGAGGGGTTGTTCTCACCTCTTCCACTGTACTGTTATAACAAAAATAGAAAGCATCCTGAAGTACCCGGTAGTCTGAGGGTAATTACGTTATTTTACACTCTTTTCTAGATTACTTTATAGCAGCATGAATTAAGTGAAAATAAAAGACATTGCACTTTATGTAACAATTCAAATTTTGAAAGTAAATATGTGCCAGGGAAACATCTTTATTTTGTGATTAAAGAGAAAAGTATGTGCTGGAGAAAGTTACACAGTATTAGTAGGTATTATTTGCATAGCAAACTATTCGTAGAATTCCAGAGGATGTATGAATAGATTTGTATTACTTATCAGATATATGGAGAGTGTTACCAGCTTTGTAACCCCTAGTGAAATAATGGGTGTAAGTCTCCTGATGAGAGAACATACTACCACCTATGAAATGCTCTTGCCAAAATATTGAATCTGATCTGGTTAAGCCATAGGCTTACCAACTTACAGAAAATGTAAGAGACAGAAGAACATGATAGCAGCTTAAGGATTCCAGACTCTCAGAAATTTTATAGGACAAATCATCTAGTTTCATCAGCAAATAACTTGCAAGAAAAGAGACAGGAGTCACTATAGATTGAAAGGGACTTGAATCACATTCACCAACACAATGAGTGAAATTCATTTAGATCCTGAATCACACAAACTAAAAATAAAAATACATTAACAAATCACATGATGAGTAAAAATTTGAACATGGACTAGATAATTAAATTAATGCTCTTTAGGAATTTATGTCTCATTCCCTCTGGCAAAGTAAGAAGCATGAATTTCCATCATCAATTTTGTTAAGCTTCTAGTAGGATGTATAACATATAACCTGCCATTATCCCTCTGTTCTCACTCAGAGCTGTCTTTTTCAGCTGTCAGATTTCATTTTCAACTGTGTTAACTGTGTTTCGCTTATATTAAAGGTATCTGATAGCAATTGACAGAAGAGGTGGCCCTTCAGTAGCCAAGGAAACTGTTAAGCTTGCTGAAGAGTTCTTTCTTTCTACTGACGATATAGTTCTTGGTGTTGACCTGAGCGGTGATCCAACCGTGAGTTGTTTTCCCTAAAAACGCATTTTTTTCTAAAAGGTAGAATCAGTTTGCCAGGTAAAACTTAAATTGGTGCATCTGGCATTCTCAAACAGTCTGGGAGGGTCTGTTTGGTTGAAGATATATTCTTCCCTGTATGACCAAAATGTCTATGGCAGTTGTTCTCTGCCAGGGTTCTTTGAAAGTATTAAATAAACTTCTAAAAAAAAAAAAAAGATAAGGAAAAATATTTGCATGACAATATATGATTACTTCCTCCATTCCTCTAAAGATGGGACACAACTAATACTATTCTGTATTATAAGAGAAAATTAACTTCATAAATGGATGTGTAGTGCTTTTAGTTATGGCAGGGGCTTAATTATCTTATTGAACCACAGTTGATATAACCAGCTTGGAGTTTCTTGAATATCAGACTCAAGCAGGGTGTTTAACTGTTTACATTTTGGGTCAATTCTTTGTTTTGTGGTTGTCCTGTGCATTGTAGAATGATCAGCAGTACCCTTCACCTCTCCTACTAGATTCCAGTGGCACCCTTCAGTTGTAATAGCCAAATGGGGTATTCAGCCAGAGTCAGTCTGTCTGAAAACCATTGAATTGTATAGTCCCCCTTTGAAACTTGTTCTTTTGACTTTGTGTAGACCTGAACTATTCTGCTATTGATAGAAACTTTCTTTAAGTAATTGTGAAGGTGAGTTCTCTTCTTTGGTATTGCATATCTTTCCAGAAATCAAATTTGGCAATTCCTATACCAGCTTAGCTGGTTGACCTCAGATTCACAGATAATAGACAGATAATTCAGTACTTGTAACACTTAATGAACTATACTCAATGTGGCTTCAAGCTTTCAGGACACAGTTCCCCTCTTTCCTCTCTCCACCACTCCCCACCCCCTTAATCTTTTTTTCAACTTTTCTACTGAAGAATTTGGCCTTCACAGTCACAGGTTGCTTTGGGAGCTTTCCCTTCCAGATTGCCAGATTGAAATGACTAGAATAGCTTCGGTCTTATTTTTTGGAGGTTTTTAATCCATGTCTGCTCACTGACCAAGGTCCACAGTTGATTAAGGTTAACAGTTGGGCAGGAGCTCAGATTCCTCTTTAAGTGGTAGTACCTCTTAACCAATTTTCCCCAGGTAGCTTGGGTGATAATCAGCAAAGTTGTCCTGTCACCAAGCATGCCACCAGCATTACTGTGGTCTCCTCAATGCTTCTAGTACTTCCAGTATGGCCATGGCTCATGTGGCCCCTAAACTTTTTTTTTTGTTTACAAATTTTTTTTATTTATATATAAATTTCACATCATTGTAATCCCAGGGATTTACCTCTCCCCTCCCTCCACTCCCCCCCCCCTTTTCCTCCTGCTCAAAGTTGTGCGCTTCAGTTTGGTGCTTAGCTTGTTTTGACTTTTCCTCAAGTCTTTTGTTTATTTTTTCACTATATCCCACATATTAGTGAAACCATTTGGTTTCTGTCTTTTTCTTTTTGACTTGTTTCTGCTAATATGATTTCTTCTAAGTACATCCATGTTGTCATAAAATCGTCGAATTTGTCATTTTTAATTGATGAGTAATATTCTATTGTGTAAATATACCACTTTTTTTTCATCCAGTCATCTGTTTTGGGGCATTTAGGTTGCTTCCATTTCCTTGCAATTATAAATTGTGCTGCAGTAAACATCTGAGCACAGGTGTCCCCTTTGTACCCACATTGAGGTCTCTTTTGGGTAGATCCCCAAGAGAGCAATTGCTGGGTCAAATGGTAGTTCCATTTTCATTAATTTGAGGGTCCTCCACACAGCTTTCCGTAGTGGTTGGACTAGTTTACATTCCCACCAGCAGTGTAGTAGTGTTCCTTTCTCTCCACATCCTCGCCAGCAATTCTTGTTGCCCGTTCTTTGGATGTGGGTGTCCCCTAAACTTACCTCTTTCCCTCAGTCTTGTAGCATGTTAACAGCCAGGATGAAAGAGTGCAACAAGAGTCTTGAGGTTAGAGACTTTGTCTTTGCCAGCTTTGCGTTCCCCAAAGTCTTTAATAGGTGCTTTATAAACAAAATGGAAGAATGCATTAGTCTGCCATTTTTGCTACCCCAGTTTGCCCAGAATTCTCATAATCCTCATTTTAACTTGTTTTCAAGGCAGGAAAAGCAAAAGATTTCTTGGAACCTCTTTTGGAAGCTAAAAAAGCAGGTCTGAAGTTGGCATTGCACCTTTCAGAGGTAAACAATATTGTAAAATTAGCCTGGAAAGAGTAGATTGTAATGGAAAATAATAGGATTATTTGTAAGTGACTAAAAGTAAATTTGGTTTGGAGAAGCATTTTTAGAAAGGGAAAGTAGAAATAATTTAAAATGTAAATTATGATAAAGGTATGACTTGCTTTAATCCCTTGTATTTCCATTTTTATGACAACTGACTTGCAATAACATCTTGCTGAAGAAAATGCATGAATTTCCATCATCAACCCTCTTTCTCAAGCAGCACTGAGAAAAGTGTCAGTTCTTACTTATGGAAAAGGATGTCCTCACTTACTGGGGGGAACCTGAATGCGTCATATGCACTGATAAGAAAGGAAGTGGCTCTCCATCATTTTAATAAGATTCATCAGGAAAGTCAGGTGTCTGTCATCAGCCCCAGCTCCTTAGAAATTTGAGCAGTGACAGATAATGTGCAGATAATGACCAGAAAGCAGTCACTTTCTTAAGCACATCTCATGAGGCAAACAGGAAACTCGACTATTCTTGTCTGCATTTTACAGATGGATTTACTTTCTGCTGCAATAGTTCTTTTTACTTGTTTCTTTCTTTCTTTCTTTTTTTTTTTTTTGACAACATACAAAAAGGCTGAACCTGAATGAATACAACTTGATGGATTTGGATTTAAATGATTCCTGAATGTAGGAAATGATACTTAGAATACTTACCTATAGGGTTGATGTAAATGTTAAATAGAGTGATGTATGAAGTTTGAGCATCATGATTTAATCATTAAGAAGGAAGTTGGAGTCTCTTAAGATGTGTTTTTCATGTCTCCATGCAGAGGGTTATTCATCTGAAGCAGAATCTTAAATCTAGGATCCATGTTTCTGCACTGATCAAAAAGACCTGTCATTCATAGGTCCTCTTCTCCCTGACCTGATACGTAATTGAAACCATTGCTCAGTATAATGGAGCAGCTGACCTGTGTTACTCTGACCAGTCAGTTTCCTCTGATCTTTGTACACATCAGAACCTTGGTATTTGTTGCTTTTCTTGTTTGACCTATTAAATAGGAAATATTTCCACATGTTGTATTTATTTGTCTTTTAGGCTATCTAGGAGATAAATAGCAAAAGCTAGACATTTCATGGTGGTTGTGTTGTTTTTAGCTAGTCTTTTCAAAAAGCCTAGCAGCACACTGTAGAGTCTGAACCCTAGAATGATAGGACCTTGTCAATACCATTGGCAGGTTCTGTGACCTTGGACAGCTACTTTTTTAAAAACACTTTATATATTTTTTATTTAAATAGTTTTCATATATTTATTATATATATATATATATCTCACATCATTGTTGTCCCCAGGGATCACCCACCACCTCCCTTCCCTGACCGCTGCCACTCATCCCCACCACCCCCAGTTGTGTCCTATAGTTTGTTAGCTTGTTTTGACTTTTCCTCCTGAACTTTTATTTGTTTTCCCTATGTCCCATATATTAGTGACCATTTGGTTTCTGTCTTTTTCTTTCTGACTTGTTTCTGCTAATATGATTTCTTCTAGGTACATCCATGTTACCATAAATTCATCAAATTTGTCATTTTTAATTGATGAGTAATATTCCATTGTGTATATATACCACATCTTTTTTCATCCAATCGTCTGTTTTGAGACATATGGGTTGTTTCCATATCCTTGCAATTATAAATAATGTTTCAATAAACATCCGAGCACAGGTGTCCCTTTGTACCCACAATGAGGTCTCCTTTGGGTAGATTCCCAGAAGAGTGATTGCTGGGTCAATTCTCATTAGTTTGTGGGTCCTCCACACTGCTTTCCATAGTGGCTGGACCAGTTTATATTCCCACCAACAGTGTAATACTGTTCCTTTCTCTCCACATCCACATCAGCACTTGTTGCCTGTTTTTTTGATGTGGGCCATTCTTACTGGTGTAAGGTGTTATCTCATTGTGGTAAAACGCTTTATATTTTTAACTACAAAAGTTCTATTTATCTGAGGAAAATCCAAGTATAGAGAGAATTATAATGTAGAAGGGAAAATGAAACATCCCAGTTTGCAATTGAATGAAATGAAGCATTTCAATTTCAATTCTGCTTTCTAGAATTAATCCTGTTAACAGTTTTGGGTTTATATTTTTGCAGACCTATTCCTACTATACATGAACACTTAGATGATTTGTATAACAGAGGACACACATAAACATAGAGAACCGTGGAATTTTGGTTTTGAAAATTACTTTTTTCTAAGCTTTAATTTCCTCATCTCAATACTTTGTAAGATTCTTGTGAGGTTTAAAGGAGAATTTTCATGAAAAGTCACAAAGAAAGTCCTTAATAATTGTTTACATAATAATTGTTTGAGACTGTATCACTGAAATGAATCTAGAAGAATTGGGAAATGAATGGGAAAAGGCAAAGTAGAGAACTGAAGGATATGAGTCGTTTAGCTTTATAGAATATCTGCATTAACTTCTTGTCTGGCTATATAGGAAAAAAATTATATATCTATCTATCTATCTATCTCAGAATCCCTGAAAGAGGTTATTGATCTCTTTTCCTCTTTTTATGAGACTCCAAACCAAACAAAAGAAACACAAGTACTCCTGGATCTTCTTCCTGACAGAATTGGCCATGGGACATTTCTTAAGTCCTCTGAGGGAGGATCCCTGGATCTGGTCAACTTTGTGAGGCAACACCAGATACCACTGGGTAAGGCCAAGGACTCAGTCCTCCAGACAACCCTCTATTCCTATATTCTGCAGCCCCCAGCTTGCAGCTTGTATGAACAGAGGTGCTGTTCTAAAAATGTAAGTATCATTTTGAAAATATAAATACCATTTAGCCTCATGGAACGTTTTAGCTCCCATTAGAATGGAAACTTCATGAGAGCAGAGCCCTGATTGTCTCATTTACTGCTAAATTCCCCAACCCCTAGGAGTCAGTAAATATTACATTAAAAGAATAAGGGTCATCTGTTTTGAATGACTTTGACCAGAATAACATGCATTATGAAAATGTTTAATATTTATTTTAAAATTAAGAATTATGGAAAAAATCCAAGTATTTTCTCTGTCTGCCAGCCATTATATACTTGTTTGTCTACATGGTATACTGGAACTCTTTTTATTTAACAAATATTTAGGAAGTGCCTACGTTGGTATAGTCGCTGCTCAAATACCTGGGAATAGAGCAAAAAAGTAACTAAAACAGTCAAGTTTTCTTTCTCAGTGAATGTTTGCTCTAACATAGATTGAGACAGTAATTAAGTAAACAAGAAAGTATTAAGTTTTCAAACAGGCTGATATTGAGATAACCACCTGGATAGTTGGGAAAGGACATTCTGAAAGGAAAAAATCAAATGATTGAAAACCACTTTACTGAATGATCAGTTGCTGAATTTACAATTTTACCAATTTGAGAGAATAATTGTATGATTTTTGTTTTTTAACTGTAAGAGTTTTCATCAATTTATAATGGGTGAGATTTCTCTTGCACTAAGGCAATTTTTAAGCATCCATAAAAATAGGGAAAATAGAAACCATTTGCATAGTGATCTTATTTGAAATGACAGTTGACTCTGCTCTCAGCAGAATGGGGGGCTGCTTGGACTTGCTGTCCTTTGGACTGATTGGCCTTGTGTTGAGGCTACCCTTCCCAAGTGAGCAGGCACCATCAGTTAAATCAATGAAGTATTTTATTCTATCTGGGGAGCCTGGCATTTCAAGGCAGGAATCTGTTAATAGTGTAAGTCATCCTTAGGGGGTTGATTTAATCTTCAATGAATGGATGGTGTTTGAGCACAAGTGTAGGGATCTCCTTTGAAGCCATAAAAAAAAGTTCATTTCTCTTCTTGGCTCTTTCTAATGCTGTAACTCTCAAACCATGCTACATTTTCCAAATTATTTTAGCCTCCACTATAAGATCAGGAAGCAGCCCTTCAAGAATTCCTTCGCTCTCCTCCTTCTTCATGGTGACTGGCTTATCACTTGCCTCTCTCCTCTCCATTTTGGTAAAGAAAGGAGGCTCTGCAGGGCATATTCATTCTCTGCCTGGTGTAGTAGTTGTCATAAATTGCAGCACTTGTTTCCTGAAGTTACACTAATTAAACTCCTACCTTTTCACATACAAGGTCAATTTTCACATACAAGGTAAAATAATGAGCCACTGAAAATAGCATGGTCTGGAAAGACTTCTCTTCTGTATATTCCTGTAGGAGTTCACTGTAGGAGTTCACTTACCTGCTTTTAATAAGAGACTTTTTCCTTCTTCCATCTAGAACTCTGTTTGACCTCAAACATCAAAAGTCAAACAGTTCTGTCTTATGACCAGCATCATTTTGCATTCTGGTACAGCATTGACCATCCTTCTCTGATTTGTGTAAGTATGAAGTATTTTGCTGCTTTTCCATCCCTGAGTTGTATTAGGCCAACCATTCATTGCATAGCTGACTGCCTTGCATACCTGAGGGTAATGTCCCAGAGGAGTAGGAAAGAATTGGTTCATGAGAGAGACTGCCTAGGGCCAGAGTGATTCTGGCTTGATTCTAGGTAGTACCTACAGGAGTTTGGGGAAAAAAAGGAAAAGAGGAATTCTTGCCTAGCATACATTCCTTGACAGTCTGCTTTATTTGATTTAGGGTGAGTCCTGGGCTTGGATATGTTTTCAAAGATATGTTTGGATATGTATTAAAAACTACAGGGTTTAATATGCAACCATGGTTCAGGAACCACTGCTCTGAGGTTTTATTTTTTTAAAGATAAACAGGTCTATTTAGTTAAGGATATAATGGATGATTTATAGGTCTCTGCTCAAACTTTTGAAAAAAACATGGTAAATACGAAAATAGATTCCAAACAAAAAGTTATTTCTAAAAATAATTTCCTTGTAATCTTGCTGTTTTCTTATTTCTGTTGGCAGACAGATGATAAGGGTGTTTTTGCAACAAACCTTTCTCAAGAGTACCAACTGGCAGCTGAAACATTTCATTTGACCCAGTTGCAGGTGTGGAACCTGTCTTATGACTCCATAGACTACATCTTTGCTTCTGACTGCACCAAGTCTGAACTGAAGAAGAAGTGGAATCATCTAAAGCCCAAAGTGTTACATTTTTAATCTGTAATGAGTTGAACTACTTTGAAGTATGTGTTGTCCAAGATCTTCCTGCCATACTTCACTGTATTAATAAACTGTTGCTCCCTTTGAGGCCTAACAGGCAAGTACACAGACTCCTTCCTTGTAACAGGTGCTCAGTAAATGTCTTGAACGGAGTAGCAGACTCTGAGGTGTTACATAGCTTAGTACCTCCATGCTGCTTGCCTGAAGGGACTGAAATATTGCTGCAAACTAAAGTTCTCTTCAACCAACGAGTTTGATTTAACAGACCCCTCTCATTGATTCAGAAAAACCAATCATTTTCTCATCAAGAATTATTAGCCCAAATATAGTGAGGAATGAGGGGAAAACAGATTGCTGCCAAGATCTTCAAACCTTCCAGCTTCTAGTGACACAAATCTCTGTATTTTGCTATGCTTGCCTTATTCAGACTTTCTTCAACATTCCCCAAAATATTAACTTCAGACAGTATCACATACAGGAACTTTTGTGAGTGCCTGGTAATGTTGAATTAATCTACTTCAGGTCATCTCAGTGACAGACAAAGCTGACTGCTGAGATCTGGCACCTAGCTAGGAATGAACGGCGTGAGGGGATAATTCATCAAGAGGTGAGAAGACAGAAACTGTCACATCTTCTCTTAAAACAGCTTCTGTCACATGAGCTTTTTCTGTGTGGAAACTGCCAACTTTCTTGTCACTCCAAAAAGCCCTTCTAGTAGTGGCAACACTACTAGTAATGAGGCTTCTCTGGATCTCTTAGAATGTGGACCACTGGTACACAGGTTTCTGTAAAATCATACTCATACTTCAGCTGAAGACAAAGCAAACTTAAATTCTAAATAATATTTTGTAAATGAATTTACTGGATATCATGGATGCTTGAGTAGCTTTGTTCCTTTAAATATATTAGAGGAAGTTAAGGAAGGAAGACAGTTAAGGAAATTAAGCCCTTAATTTTATTTACTAAAGGTGTGTGATAAACTTTCTATTTGTCTTTTAGGGAGTATGGTAGAAGGAAGCCTTAGTTTTCTGAAGTTCTTAGACATATTTATAACCTTGGATAGTATTGTTGTAGTCTACCCCCATCCAACCATTGCATAGTGGCAAAAATGGTTTATCTATAACATGTATTTTACAAGCACTAAAAATTAAATACCACAAAAGTGTTCATGATGAGTGAAAAGTGTGTTTATAAACAATAACCTATTCTTGTTTAATATATATGTTAATGAGATGAGTAATTCTAATTTGTTAGCTTTATTCTGTTCTGTTCATAATATAAAAGTAATTTTAGTCTTAAGTGACTAGTCTTTTTTTTTTTTTTTTTTTTTTTGAGACTAGGTCTTGCTATTTTTGTCCATGGAACCACAGGTTCACGTTGCCCAGGGTAGCATGGACTCAAGCAATCCCCAGCCTCAGCTTCCCAGGTAGCTGGGATTACAGGCGCACACCACCATGCCCAGTTATTTTTTGGGACTAGGTCTCACTGTGTTGCCCCAAGTGGGACTCGAACTGCGATCCCTAGCCCCAGCCGCTTCATAGGCTGAAGCTTACAGGCACAAGCGACTGTGCCCGGCTTAAGTAACTAGTCTTAATCGGGGTGGTGGTGGGGCATAAATTTTCTTACTATGATTCTAGAATTTAAATTTTTGCGAATTGGCTGATAGAGAGCATTTATGAAAACAACTGCTACATCAAATTTAATAGAGAATGAAACCATGCAGACCCTTGGAAAGGAGCTCCAGCTCACCCCTGCAGAAAATATCTCCCTGCACATTACTTATTAAGTACAAAGGAGAAAATAGCAGCTACAAGAATAAATCTGGTAAACCTGCTATAACCAAAGAACAACTTAACGTTACCAGTATTGGGGTGAACTAACATCACGTGCCCTCTGCTGTCATGCACTAAGGAAAACTCAAGAATACCCCTTCTACAGTATTCTTGCTAAAAATATACAAGCCTCTGGTATTATTATAAGGAAACAGCAGACTAATGTAAATCGAGGGTCATTCTGAAAAAAAATAACTGGATAAGTTTATCCTGTTCAAAAATATGAAGCTCAAGAAAGGCAAAGGGTAAAATTAAAGTAGACTTAAAAATGGCAACTAAATAGAAACACATGATTCTGGACTGGATCATAGATTAAGGGGAAAAATTCTGTTACAGGAAGTTAATGGGACAGTTGAAGAAATTTGAATAGTATATCATTTTAAGTTTCCTGATTTTGTGCTATATAAAAAAATGCCTGTATTATTATTAAGAGATCTGTTTAGAGGGGCACAGTGTCCCCAACATACTCTGAAATTATTTTTAAAAATGCATGTGTGTGTGCATTTGTACACATATGTACACATTGAGAATAAATAAGATAGGCAAAATATAAATAACTAATGAACCTGCATATACAGATGCTCCTTGTTACTCATAAAACTTTGAAGTTAGATATTAAGTTACAAACAAGTAGGTAGGTTAGGTAGACTCACAGAGAAAGATAGGCCCTCTGAAACTATAGATTCCTTCAATGATCTGCCATCTTGAAAGATAGCCCCCCTTCTACCAGAAACACCAGGTAACCCTCTGTACACATCCCCCTTTGTTCTTTAAACCATCTTATCTGTTCACCACTGCAGCTACTAGTTTTGCTCTCTGTTTCCAAGTGCATCCATATCTTGTGTCTTAACCCAGAGGCCATGTGTGCAAGTGACCTGTAATACGGCCTCATTGCCACAGTAACTACACATCAAGAGCACTAGAACTTGGTCCAGTCTCTCTAATGTTGCTTTCTCACTTATCTGTTAGAAACTCCAAAATGGCATTTTTGAGCATTGAGAAATCTGTTAGGTCTAAGAAATATTTATGTGGTTGGCAATTTATAATATGTATCATAGGGATATAGATCTCACTGTATGGAATGGAGGTAAATCTTCTTTGGTGTTCTAGGGAAGGTGTCAAAATATTTGTAAATTGAATTTTACTTAAGTAATTTGATCCTAACTCTTTTAAAATAAGGTTCATTCTCCATGCCCAGTTATGATGGGATAGGTTCAAATGGATTGTTTTAATATGGATACCAAGGAAGACTTTTCAAGAGACTATTTTACTACATTCTAATTTTTCTGCCTAGAAAATAAAGATTGAAACAAGCATAACCCACAAAGGGACCCCAAAAACAGCAGGTAAAGATATATCTCCCCCCCCAAAAAAAGAAAAAAGAGATTTATGTTTTCCTACCAGCAGCAACTTAATCATAATCTGCATGCTCATATTTAAAGAAAAGTATTGAGGTCTCCTTTGGGTAGATTCCCAGAAGAGCGATTGCTGGGTCAAATGGTAGTTCCAGGCCAGCAAAAAAAATGAAGGAAAGCATAAACAACTGGGACTATATAAAACTAAAAAGTTTCTGTTCAGCAAAAGAGACAATAAACAAAACAAAAAGAAACCCAACCAACTGGGAGAAAATTTTTGCCCTGCAGACAAGTGACAAGGGTCTGATAACAAAGATCCAAAAAGAGCTCCTACAGCTCAACAAAAACAAAGCAAAAAACCCAATCAAAAAATGGGGAGAAGAACTAAAAAGACACTTCACCAAAGAGGAGATACAGATGGCTAATAGACATATGAAAAAATGCTCCACCTCACTAATAATTAGGGAAATGCAAATTAAAACCA
>PVHY01031146.1:0-12867 GCA_004024945.1 Uropsilus gracilis
CGCTCCCGCCGACACTCCCGGGTCACCAGGGGGCCCGCGCTGAACTTGGCCTGGAACACGGCTTTGCCCAGAATGCTGTTTCCCGTGGCGCTTTTCCCTGCGCCCGGCTTCCCCAGGAGGAGAAACCTCCATTCTGGAACTGTGCTCCCCTGCTCCGGGCCGCTCCCCTGCTCCAGGCCGCTCCCCATACTGGTGCTGCAGCTGCTGCTGTGGGAACAAGAGCAGCAGACAGTCCCGGTCAGAGCGCAGGCAGGAGCACCGACAGGCTCTTTCTGCTCAGATTTGCCTAGGGTCAGGAGGGCTCCTGAGCCGGATCAGCTCAGATGGGCCTGTATCCTGCCCACATGGTCTTCACTGTGCCCTAGTCTGTGACCTGCAACCAGAGATGCCTCTGCGTCTCTGGGGTCCTGTTTGGTCAAAAGGAGCCACAGGCATCATGGACACGACAAAGGACAGAGAGCCACAGGCAGGTTCAAAGTTGGAAGAAATACCGCGATAGTTAGGAGTCACGTCAAGCCCTCCCTGGTTTCCCAGACTGAAGGGATATTAGCTCCCTCCTGGACCCCCACGAGAACCTGGTCACTAGTCACTCTGCTTCCAGCCCTCACCTGGGCTCCATGTCCTTCAATAGCCACAGCCTGAGGTCACTGGCCCCTCCACGGCCCCCAAAGGCCTCCAGGTGTGGGAACAGACAAGTCTTTGAGGCCCACCTGGGCCGCCTCTCTGACCTATGCCTTTTACTGTCTGCTGTGGTGACAATGGCCCCTGCTGTTCCCCAGAGACCTGCCCTTGGGGTTTCTTCTGAACCAGGACATTCCTCTCACACCCTCTCCCCGGTCTGTGTCAGGAAGGGTCACCCCCACTAGGTCCCTGTGCTAAGGGGTGGGGTACCCACACATCCTCCACCCATCTGATCCCATGCCACCCACCCCCACCCCTTGTTCACTGCTGCTCACTCTCCTCTGACCCTCCCCCCACAGCTTCCCGCCCCTGAATGTGATGTCTGCAGCATCCCTAGCGCCTATGGAGGAGGGGAGCAGCTGAGGACGGGGGGTGGGGGGTGGGGGGGGTGGTGAGCACCAGGTTTCCCTGAGGAGCAGAGCAGGGACATGCAGGCTTGAAGAGGAGTTTATTTTCCAAGTAAGCAACATTGTGTCATGCGGTTCCCTGTCACAGCAGCCCAAATTAATGAAGACTTTGTTGAGGCCCAGGACACCATTTCCCACAATGCCATTTTGAATGAGCACCTTCTGTCTGTCTGTCTGTCTCTCTCTCTGTCTCTCTCTCTCTGTCTCTCTCTCTCTCTCTCTCTCACACACACACACACACAATCACCATTGGATCACTTCCTGCCAGTCAAAGAGCAAATACTTTAAAGGACCAAACTGCCCCTCCCCCATTTTCTCCTTTACATCCCTATTTCCCTCTGACCTCCTCCTGGGCCACTCCCCAGACACCAGCAGCAAGACAGGAGAAAAGACAACGATTTCTCTGAAGATTCAGCCAAGATTCCACAGGTGGCCTCCACCCTCTCCTCAGGATGAACTCTCCCACCCCATCCTCCTCCTACCCTTCACCCCCACCCTCTGTGAGGTACAGGCAGGAGCAGAATTTCCCCAGCCCCTGGTAGGAACTGCCCCATCAGGGCAGAGCCCATAGAGAAAGGAGCCAGGGGAGCTTCCAGAGCAGCCTGGGAGACCCAGTCCCTGCCCAGCCAGCAGCCCAGCAAGAGGAAAGGAAGGGGGTGGTGAGCGCCCAGGTAGCTGAAATGCAGGTCAGTCAGGAGCCCTGACTTTGGCAAAGCCCCAGCACCCTCTGTGCCCAGTTATGGGACCCCAACTGGGAAAGACAGGGAGATGTGAGAAAACGCATGTTGAAAATCAATCTCCAAAGGGACGACCCCCTTACCCCTTTCTGCCTCTTCCACTTCTCCCCATGCCCCCCAAACAGACAAGGGTGTGATGACTCCAGCTGACATCCCCAAAGCTGCTCCCTGGCACACCTCAAGGATCTCCTCAAAAGTTGACCCCCTCCTGCCTTCCTGTTCCTGTCTAGCTCCCCTCTCCGCCCAGGGGGTTAGCACCCCTCTGGACACTCCAACCCCTGGACAGGCTTCTGCCTGCTGGGCATCCCAGGGCTGTGAGCCAGACCCTGCCTCCCCATAAAGGAAGCCTGAGCAGGATCCGGGGAATCACAAAAGTCCCAAATTCCAGGCCTGCGGGCAGCATGCCCCCTCCCCTCCCCAGCCCAGCCCAGTGCAGGCACATACCTAGGGACTGCACCGCATGCTGTGGCAGCCTCCATGCTTCCGTGGGGCCCCTGCTTCCTGGGCTCCATCAACCAGAGAGAAACTGGAAGGAGCTGGAGATGGCGCCCAACAGGACATCTGGGGCGGAAGAGGCTTCTAGAAACAATGTTGTGACGACAGCAGCACAAAGGCGCTCACAGGGGAAGTTGGCAGTGAAGGCAGGTCTGGATGAAAATAGGGCCACCAGGTGGTGACACAGCGCAGTCCAGTTACCTTCGGGGTTCAGTAGGGTCCTGCCTGCAGCTGCTGAGGGAAAAGGCAGTGGGAGAGATGGTGGAAGCTGGGGAGCTTGGAGGCCTGGGGCTGGTAGGCTGGAGTGAGGGTGTTGGGGAGTCCTGGGGGCTGGGTCTCAAGGCCCAGAGACTTGGGCCCAGAGTTTATGCCCCTTGCCAGACATCTTCCCTTGAAAGGCTGGGGAGGGCTGAGGATGAGAGTCCGTGTGCAGGTCCCTCTTGCCCCCCAGAGAGACTGGCCCCTGCTCAGCCGTCCTCCCCGGACTCCACCTCCCTCCTGCTCCCCAGATCCAGCCCCCAAATCACCAGGACATGGTTGACTGGCTCCCTGACCACAGCCCCGAGAAGCCACACAAATATAACAGATCAAAAAGGTAAACTCAGGCCATTTGGGACAACATGCAGGAAGCTGGAGAAGATGATGCTGAGCAAAGCAAGTTAGGAGGAGAAAGACAAGTACTGGCTGAAGGACTGACTGGGGAAGACAGAGAGACCGGGCAGGGCCAAAGTCAGGCTCAGAAACTCACCCTTGAGCCCCACCATGGCCCTGGGAGGATGAAGTTGGGAAGTGTGTGGGGAGGGAGGCTAGTGGACAGGGTGGAGGACTGTGGGTGCTGTGGCAGTGGGTGACTACAGTGATTGCAGGTGGAGGGGTGCGGAGGCTGGGGTGGGGAGTGGGGGGGTGCCTATGCTGACAAAACGCTGACAGCCATGTAAACCGTCAATAACTTTTTTTTTTTTTAAGAAAAAAAAAAAATGAAATGAACCTGCTCATGAATGAAACACTCGGCCTTTGGTCTTCGGGAGCGCCTGAGAGCAGCCAGAGCCTCAAAGAGCTCCCAAAGCTCAGGGAGCAGGTGGTCTCCTGGGTGACCCTTTTGCAAATGGACCTTCCAGCGCCTCAGCTTCAGGAATTGACTCTTGACGGGAGATGGCGCCCAACTTGGCCTGGCTTGGGTCTGGGGAAGGATGGCGGCCGCCCGCCCCCTATCGGCCATGTGGCGAACGGCAGCCGCCGCGCTCCCGCGGACAAACTCCAGTCAGCTGACCGCTGATTGTCCCCCGGACCAAAACCGGGGCTGCAGGGACCAGGACGGGCGGGAAGGCAAGTGGGTCAGCAAGTAGGTGTCCCCCAGGACAGGCCCACACAAGACAGGGACTCAAAACCTCGGAGGGTGAATTCCAGGATCAGGGGTGCAGGAATGTGGGGAGATGGCCCCCTGGTCTCCCAGCAGGCTAGCAAGTGCTCCCGCGAGTCGCCGGGTGGCCTGGGAGCACCACACCGCCTGTGCTGAGAAAAGGAGGTCAGGAGGAAGGGAGGAGAACGTTTGGATGAAACTGAAGCCTTGGAGAGCCCGTGGAAGTCTCCCTGAAAGGACATGTGGAGGGAAGGTGGGCAGAGCTTGGGGGCGTCGGGGAAAGTGGGGGGCAGCTTGTGTTGGCACAGACTGGAGTGTGTCAGGTCAAGGCCAATGCGTTGTCTAAGCTAGAAATAACGACATAAGCAGCACCATGTCTAATGTGTGCCCCAGGCTCACTCAGCCCACCAACAAGCTCAACCAGTTGCCCCTGGTCACCCACCCAAAGAAAGCCTCAGACTCTGGATGGTGGCTTCCAACAGCCCCCCGATGATGAGCTTTTCCCTTACAGTCCATGGGTGGTTTCAGGGAGGGCAAGGAGGAATCCTTCACCCTCTCCTTGGTCCAGCTCCTCTGCAGCTTTCCCCTTCAGTTAGTCCTAGTCACATCCATAGTGGCTCGACCTACCACTGGCAGAGTCCAGAGCGATCCCCTCAACTAGCAGCACCAATCTTGCCCCTCAGGAGGCACCACCAAAGGGAAAGAAGTATTATGGGAGGTATTATGTATGCAGTAGTATTATAGAGTTTAGAAAAATGAAAATTTTAGAAAAAAATGTTTTGACACCTTGTCATAAAGACACCTTTCTGGTTTTAATGCATATAGACATCTAAATATCCTTTTGGGGCTGGGCACAGTGGCGTGTGCCTTTAATCGCAGCTTATGAAGCAAGGTTGAGGCTAGGAATCACTTGAGTCTGCAGGTTCGAGACCCACCGGGAGCAACATAGCGAGACCTAGTCTCAAAAAAATAGCTGGGCGTGGTGGCGCATGCCTGTAATCCCAGTTACCAGGGAGGCTGAATCTGGGAATCGCTTGAGTCCATGGTACCCTGGGCAATGTGAACCTGCAATTCCCCAGGGAACAAAGTGAGATCTAGTCCCCCCCCCCAAAAAAAAATTTCTTGGAATCACACTATAAGTGAATGAGATTTTAAGCATCTGATTAAACTCTGCCACTTATTTTCACTGTCTTTCTGAAAGTTATAGTATGTGTTCCACTTTTGTAACATAGGGATTGCCCTTTCCTGGTTTATACTCCCTTCACTACTAGTGCTCTCTATAATTGAAAGCATACTAGCCTTCCTTTTTCTGAATAGCTTAAGAGTCTAATCTCCCTCCTTGAGTCTTTCTTCCACACCCACCAGCCCACTTGGGATGACTGTCAGCAACTCCTCCAGGCTTTCTTCACTTCCGAGGAGAGGAAATGGATTTTTAAGCTTAACATTTTATTTTTCCTTTTGTGTATAATATTTGTATCTTAATTCTATAAATACTAAACTTTGTAAGTGATAGTATCGGTATATAAAAGTATTTAACTATTAAAATATAAAGATGAGTGAAAAATGAACTTATTTGCACAAAAATGATCCATTTTGGTTATTTTCACTTATGAAATTGCAAATCATCATTTCATTTAAACCTTGAGGATAATCATATTAAAGTCCCCCAAAGTTTTAGCATTTTATCTGAAAAGCCATACTTCACCTCAAAAATTGACACAAAAAGTATTTTCACCTCAGAGAGGCCTTGCCAGGAAATTTTCACCTCAGAGAAATAGAGGTGGTGGGTAACCCCCAGGAATTAAAATGATGTGAAATCTATATAAATAGACTATTTTTTTAAAAGAAAGAAAAAAAAAGAAATATATATCTGAAAGGTATTTCTGTTCAGAACATCTCTATTGGATGTTTCACCCCAGAGAAACCGACCCAAAAGACATTCTCTTCAGAATGTCTTTAACTTAAGAGAAACAGAGCCAAAGGGTACCTTCCTCAAAATGCATGTTTTATCAATTATTTCTCTCAGAGAAACATACCCAAAATATACTTCTTCTCAGGATATCTCTTCGAAGGCCATTTCCCATCAGAGAAACAAAATCAAAAGACACATCATCTCAGGAAAACCGACCCCAAACAGTCCTCCTCAGAATAGTTTGAAATGAACTTTTGACCCAGGAATCATACCCCACAGGTACTTTTCCTCAAGAAGACATATGTGCGGTATGCTTCACCTCCAGAAAACTTACCCAAAAGATGCTTCTGGTCAGAACATACTTGTAGGAGCTTTTCCACTTCAGGAAAAAAAGCACACAAACCACAGCTGCTCTCAAACTCTCTCCAAGGTACTCTGACCCCAGGAACCACTCCCAAAAGATACTTCTCTTCAGACTATCTATAATAGCAATTTTTACCACAGAGAATCATTCCCCAAAGATGCTTTTTCTCAGATCGTCAGTTATAGGGACTTTTCACCTCCAAGAACTGATGTAGAAGATGTTTTTCATCAGATATTCTTTTACAGGGATGTACACCTGCGCAGAAACTGCCAAATGATACTTAGTTTTGCTCATACAATGTATTACAGGGATTATTAAACTGGAAGACTACCCAAAGAGAGCAATTTCATGTAAGAGAAAACTTCCATAATTATACTGCCTTGCATATTGTTACTTAATGGATTCTTCACCTCAAAAACCTACAGGGAAATGTTTCTAATCAGAATGTCCTTGCCATGAACTTATCACCACACAGAAATATATATTCAAAGCATGTTTCTGTTCAGAACATCTCTATTGGATGTTTCATCCCAGACAGAGAAACCGACCCAAAAGTTACTTCCCTTCAGAATGGTTTTCATGAGGATTTTCACTTCAGAGAAACATACCCAAAGGGGACCTCTCCTCACAATACTGGTGTTGACATTGTTCCTCTCAGGGAAACAGATCCAAAAGATACTTCATCTCAGGATGTCTTTCTGAAGGACATTTCAGAACTTAAAGAGAAACATAAACAAAAGACACATCACCTCAGGAAAACCGACCCCTAACAGTCCTGCTCAGAATACTTTGAAAGGAACTTTTGACCCAGGAATCATACCCCACAGGTACTTATCCTCAAGAAGACATACTGTGCGGTATGCTTCACCCCAGAAAACTTACCCAAAAGATGCTTCTGCTCAGAAAGTACTTGTAGGAGCTTTTCTACCTCAGGAAAGAGGACACAAATCACAGCTGCTCTTAAAATTTCTCCAACATACTCTGACCCCAGGAACCACACCCAAAAGATGTATCTCTTCAAACTCCTTATAATAGTGATTTTTACCACAGAGAAATATTACCCAAAGATAGATTTCCTCAGATGGTCGGTTTTAAGGAATTTTCATCTCTGAGACATTGACATAGAAGAGGTTCCTCATTAGTTGTTCTTTAGATGGAATTTCACCTCTTGGAACCTGCCCAAGTGATACTCAGTAATCCTCATAGTATGTCTTACAGGGTTTATTCAGCTCAGAGACCCTAGCCAAAGACAGCTTCTAAACAGAAAAAGCCTTTTATGGGGATGGATTTTCACTTCAGAGAATAGTCCCCTGAAGATATGATCTTGCAGATTGTTGTTTATACAAATTCTTCACCTCAAAAATCGACACAAAAGATATTTTCTCCTCAGAGTGTCCTTTCCAGGAACTTTTCACCTCAGAGAAATATATATTCCAAAGATCTTTCTGTTCAGAACATCCCTTCTGGATGTTTCACGCCAGAGAAACCAACCCAAAAGATACTTCTCTTCAGAATGGCTTTCAAAAGGATTTTCACTTTAGGGAAATATACCCAGCGGGTACTTCTCAGAATTCGTGTTTTATAAATTTTCCCTCTCAGAGAAACATACCAAAATATGCTTCTACTCATATTGTCCTGTGTCAGGATTTTTCACATCAGAGAAACAGACCCAAAATATGCTACTTCTCAGGATATCTCTTCGAAGAACATTTCCTCTCAGAGAAATATAACCAAAAGATACATCAATGCAGGAAAACCGACCCAAAACTGTCCTGCTCTGAATCACTTGGAAAGGAACTTTTGACCTAGGAATCATACCCCAAAGGTACTTATACTCAAGAAGACATACATGCGATAGCCTTCACTTCCAGAAAACGTACCCGAAAGATGCTTCTGCTCAGAACGTACTTGCAGGAACTTGTCCACCTCAGGAAAGAGGACGTAAATCACAGCTGCTCTCAAACTTTCTCCCAGGCACTCTGACCCCAGGAACCACACCAAAAGTTATGTCTCTTCAGACGCCCTATTAATAGAGTTTTTTACCACAGAGAATTATTCCCAAAGATTGTTTTCCTCAGATTGTTGGTTTTTGGGACTTTTCACCTCTGAGACATAGACATAGAAGAGGCTTCTCATTAGATTATTCTTTACAGAGAAAACTGCCTGTGTGATACCTAGTACTCCTCATAGTATTTATTACAGGAATCATTCAATTCAGAGACACTACCCAAAGACAGCTTCTAAACAGAAAGCCTTGTATGGGGTTCTTCTCTTCAGAGAAAGCTCCCTTAATTACACTGCCTTGCAGATTGTTGTTTATATGGATTCTTCACCTCAAAAATCGACACAGAAGATATTTTCTTCTCAGAGCATCCTTTGCCAGCAACTTTTCACCTCAGAGAACAATATACTCAAAATGTATTTCTGTTCAGAACTTCTCTATTGGATGTTTCACCCCAGAGAAATCGACCCAAAAGATACTTCTCTTCAGACAGACTTTCATAAGGATTTTCACTTCAGAGAAACATACCCAAAGGGGACCTCTCCTCAGAATGTTTGTTTTGGACTTTGTCCTCTTAGAGAAACAGACAGAAAAGATATTTCTTCTCAGGATGTCTTTTTGACAGACAATTCCAAACCTAAGAGAAACATAAACAAGATACATCACCCCAGAAAAACTGACACCAAACAGTCCTTCTCTGAATAATTTTGAAAGCAAATTTTGACCCCTGAAATTGCACCCAGGTACTTATCCTCAAGAAGATATGCGTGTGATATGCTTAGATCCATAAAACTTACCCCAAAGATGCTTCTGCTCAGAAAGTACTTGTTGTACCTTTTCCACCAAGGAAAACACATGCAAAACAGTGTTGCTCTGAACTGCTTTTGAGGATTTCTGAGCACAGGAACCAAGCCTAAAGGATATTTCTATTCAGACAAACTATAATAGCGATTTTTACCTCAGAAAATCATTCCCCAGAGATATGTTTCCTTGGATCATCAGTTATAGGGACTTTTCACCTCCGATAACTGATGTAGAAATGCTTCTTATCAGATTTTCCTTTACAGGGAGCTTCACCTCAGAGGAACTTACCCGAATGATACTTAGTATTCCTAACATTATGTTTTACAGGGATTATTCAACCCAGAGACACTACCCAAATACTGTTTCTAAACAGATAACCTTTTATGGTCATTCTTCACTTCAGAAAAAACTCCCCTAAAAATACTGCCTTGCAGAATTGTTGTGCTTAATGGATTCTTAACCTCAAAACTCAACACAGAAACATACTATCTCCTCAGAGCATCCTTCACAGGAACTTTTCACCTAAGAGAAATACATATTCAAAAGATGTTTCTGTTCAGAACATCTTTATTGGATGTTTTATGCTAAAGAAACCTACCCAAAAGATACTTCTCTTCAGAATGTCTTTTATAAAGATGTTTACTTCAGAGAAACTCAAAGGGTACCTCTCCTCAGAATGTTGGTTTTGGACGTTTTTCCTCAGAGTAAGAGACCCAAAAGATACTTCTTCTCAGGATGTCTTTTTGAAGGACTTTTCCCCTGAGAGAAACATAACCAAAAGATACTTCACCTCAGTATAACAGAGCCCGAACTGTCTTGCTTGAATAACTTTGAAAGAAACTTTTGACCCCTGGAGTCATTACCACAGTGTACTTATCCCCTAGATGTCATAGGAGCGGTATGTTTCATCTCCCTAAAACTTGTTTAAAAGATGCTTTTGTTCAGAACATACTTGAAGTTACATTTTCACCTCAGAAAACAGATACAAAACACTGCTGCTATCAACCTCTTTCCAGGAACTCTCACCCCAGGAAACACAACCAAAAGAAATTTCCCACTATCTTTCATGGCAATTTTTGCCACAGAAAATTATGGCCCCAAGATACTTTTCCTCCAATTGATGGTTATAGGGACTTTTCACCTCTGAGACTCTGACGTAGAAGATGCTTTTCATCAGATTGTCCTTTACAGGGATTTTCACCTCAGAGGAACCTGCCCAAGTGATACTTAGCTCTCCTCATAATGTCTATTCAAGGAATTATTCACCTTAGAAACAGCATAGATAGCTTCTCCACAGAAAGCTTTTTATGGGGAATCTTCATCTCAGCGTAAACATAAATATACTGTGTTGCAGATTGTTGTTTATATGGATTTCTCACCTTAAAATTCTATGCAAAATTTATTTTCTCCTCAGAATGTCTTTTCCAGGAAATTTTCACCTCAAAGATAGATATATTCAAAAGATGTTTCTGTTTAGAACCTCTTCATTAGATGTTTCACCCCTGAGAAATCTACCAAAGAGAAACTTCTCTTCAGAATGGCTTTCATACCACTTTTTTCATACCACTTTTTTTTATACCATTTTTTTTCACTTCAGAGAAACTTACCCAAAGGGTACCTCTCCTCAAAATGTGTTTTAGAAATGTTTCCTCTCAGAGAAAAATACCGAAAAGATGCTTCTACTCATATAATCCTCTCAGGATTTCTCACTTCAGAGGAATAGATCCAAAAGTTATTTCTTCTCAGGATGTCTTTTTGAAGGACTTTTCTTATTAGAGAAACATTTCCAGGAGATAATTCACCTCAGGAAAACAGACACCAAGCAGCCCTGATCTGAATCACTTTGAAAGTAAGTTTTCACTCCCGGATTCATACCCCAATGTTCCTTTTCCTTAGGAAGACATACCTGTGTTATGCTTCATCTCCAGAGCACATACCCAAAAGATGCTTCTGCTCCAAGTGTACTTGAAGTAGCTTTTCCACCTCAGGAAAACAGATGCAAAATACTGCCACTCTCAATCTTTTCAAAAGAACTCTGAACGCAGGAAACACGCCCAAATATATTTTTATTCAGACTATTCCCATAACTTTTTTTTTAACCTCTGAAAATTATTTAAAAGATACTTTCCCTCAGATTGTTGGTTAGGGGGAGTTTTCACTTCTGAGATACTGACTTTTACATGCTTCTCATCAGATTGTCTTTTACAGGGATTTTTCATCTCAGAGGAACCTACCCAAGCGGCCAGGGACAGATGACATCCCTGGAGTCCCCTCTGTGTTTCAGTGTGTGGGTTTAAACAAGACCTTCCCATACCTCTGAACCCCCCCCATTCCTCACCAACACTCCCCTTCTTCAGATCAGTAAAACCGCCTCTCTTTTTTCTCTCCTTTGCCCCAATCTCCAAATTCCAGACTGTCTTCTGTGCCTTCTGGAGGCTGGCACCTCAGGGCTTGCCCTAGCTTGTCCACAAGACCCACCACACCCTCCATGAGGAACTCCATGTTCTTAAGGGTTTAGTTCTACCAGATAAATGACCCATGTTTGGCTCTCTCCTGCTAGTGCCAGCTCCTGTGTCACCACCCTGGCAGTTCTGCAGCTGTTGTAGGATCCAGGTCCAGCATCCATAGAGTTGGTCTCCTGTAAACCTGGAAGTTTGGGGGTGCCAGCGTTACTCAGCTCTCCACCCTTGATGGTGAGGGGAGACAGTTCCAAACCTTGCTGATCTGGTCTCAGAAGCAGTTTCATCTCCACAGGGGAGTGGTGATGGGAGCAGAGTGGAAAGGAAACATTGGTGGTTCATGGGGAGCCACGGCCCAGTGTCCTTCCCTCCACTGAGGGCCCACCACTGGCACCAGAGTCAGCACCTCCCTCTGGGACCCCTGAGCTCTCTGTACACTGGATACTTTCCAGGACCCCCAGATGTTCAGAGATTGAGTAGCCACCATAACAGTCAGGAAGTGGGCACATAGCTAGAGAGTTTCAGAAACATGCCTATGATGGATGGCATGTGAGGGGCCCCTCCAAGGAAGAACAAGGCCCTTCTCACTTTTGGGGAGTCCCCCAAGGAGCAGTGGAGTATCAGCACTTACTCACTCTGGACAGGTCTACAAGGACTGCTGATGATGGGGATGAGCCACCACCAGATCCTCCAGCAACCCCAGCAGCTCCCAAGCCAGCTTCTCACACTCAGGGTGGTTACATGGTTGTTGAAGGCTCACACATGCTCCCTCCATTCAGTTACCAGCTCCAGCATTGTGCAGGGTGGGGTGGGGTGGTAGGGTTCGGCAATGTGCATGTACTCCAGCAACAAACTGCCCACCAGGTCCTCCTTGCACATGAAGACTATTAAGGTGGATGCCACCACACCTCACCCAAACATGACCTTGACCCTTATTGTTGGGGTGTTCCATCAGCGTCGTACGTCAAGTGGATAGATAGTGATATTCAGGCCATACTCAATGATTTCCTGCCTAGTTGTTCCTCCCTTTAGTGAGAGCTGAGCACTGAGATACCCAAGTATAATTGTTCATATTCATTTACGTCACCTTTCAGGTATTTTGACTTTTTTCCATTTGCTGTGAAGCACTATTGCTCTGGACATACAGTTAGGATGGTTATGTCACTTGGAGAATTGACATCTTTATCATAATTCCTTTCATATGTAAAATATACAGTAAACATAATAGTCAAAATATTTCTTGTTATTCTTGATAATATTCCTTCTTCTGAAGTTGCCTTTTCTAATATTAAAAACACCATCAGGGTTTTTTTGGATATTGCTTGATAGTATGTGTTTTAAACATTTTTTTAAATTTTAATCTATTTCACCTTAAAATACTTTTTTTGTAGGCAGCATCCAGATAGGCTAGACTTAAAATTTTTCTGACAATATCTATCTTTTACCTGGTGTGTTTAATCATTGAAATTGAGAGTGATGATTGATAAGGTTGGAGTAAAATCAACCATTTTACTATTTTATTTTTAGTTCATCGGTTCTTTTTCCTTTTCCTTCTTTCTCCTGGGTTCATGGAGCATTTCCATGCCTCCATTTTGTCCGCTGACTCACTTATTTTTACCTCTTTATACCAATCCACACATAATTTA
>PVHY01031147.1:0-12869 GCA_004024945.1 Uropsilus gracilis
TTTTTTTTTTTTTTGAGACTAGGTCTCGCTATGTTGCCAGATAGTTGCTAGGGTAGTCCCGATCCCACAAACTCAAGCAATCCCCAGCCTCAGTCTCCCAAGTAGTTGGGATTACAGGTGCCTGCCACCATGCCCGGATGCTTTTTCGAGACCAGGTCTTGCTATGTTGCCAGGCTAGTCTCGAACCCATGAACTGAAGCGATTCCTGGCCTCCTTTACAGACGTGCACCACCACGCCCTACTGTTGACCGAATTCTTGGTTGATAATGAATGACTATCACTGGTATCCTCTCACTGTGGTGCTGTCTGGGTCCCCAGAAACCCACCCCGAGGGTGACTGCTAGAAACAGGATTTTAAGGATATGTACAGAGCCCTCCCCCCACCTAGGGGCAAACCTCAAAAGGTAAAGCAGGTTGTGGCCCCAGGGTGCAAGAGGCTGGGGTTTCCAGGCTGAGAAGCATTGCAGGTGCACCCATCTATTCTCTGTTGATGCCCAGCCCTGAATCTGGGGAAAGGGGAGCTCTCATGGGAAGAGACGCCCCCATTCTCCTAGTGTCACCCCAAGAAGGCTCTCCTGGGAGGCTCCTGAGGTGCTCTTGGTGGTCCAAGCCTGGATAATTAGTCCCATTCTGGAAATGTGGAAACTAAAGCCCAGAGAGGGGGAGCACTTTTTCCAAGGTCACACAGCAAGTGAGTGGCTAAGCCAGGATTTGCAGGCAGATCTGTGTTCTTTCCTCTGTTTCCCGCTGCTACCCAGCACCAGCCTTCGTCTTCCCTGGGCCTCTGGTTCCCTACACACTTTCTGGGGACACCCCCACCTCTCTCCCAGTGGTTGTCAGTTTTTGTGTTCATTGTTGTCTCCCCCAGCCCAGACTGGGCTGGCATATTACATAATGTGCCAGGGTGCAGCAAAGTAAGGTGCAATAAAGCCTCACTGAATAGTGAGTGAACGAACGAATGAGTGAGTGAATGAATGAGTGAATGAATAAGTGAATGAATGAGTGAATTCCACGCCCACTCAGAGGACAAGAGCATGACAACGCTACAGTGACTCCCACTTACTGTGCTCCTACTGTGTGTTTCAGAGCTAGTGTGACTTCAGTCTCCCCCCAGCTGTTGGGGAGAATGTTAACCCTGTCTCCTGTTTCAGATGGTGGGCCTGCATGCAGCCAGGCCACTGCCTCCAGGACACAGTCAGCAGTGGTGACGGCGGGGTCAGGATTCTAACCCAGTTCATTCTGAATCCAAGCCTTAAGGCCCCTGGAGACTTGCCCCCTACACCCCAAGCTGGAAGCCAAGCCCACCCAGCTGCCCACCTGCCAGCTCCACTTAAGACTGGCCCCTGGACTGACGGCTTCCCGGCTCTGGGCGGCCTGTGGGGTCACCTCCCCAAGCGAGAGCCGGAGCTGTGACAGAGAGACCAAGAAAGGCCGGGCAGAGGGGGTGGCTGGAGGCCGGGCCCGCTGCTCCCACCCGCCCTGCCCGCGGGGTCTTGTCAGTGTCAGTGGAGGCCTCGCGTGAGATGAGGCTGACATTTCCCGCACAGCCTGCCACGCGCTGCCTGTCTCTCCCAGGACGGGCTCTGGCGGGGAGGGTGGCGTGAAAGGCAGTTGTGACAGCCCAGCCCGGGAGACTGGCCCGTGCGCCCTCCTTCTCCAAGAGGTTGAGGAAGCAAGCAGATGTGCTCCCGCCCACACCAAAGCCGTGCAAAAGAAACTGCCGGCATTTGGGGGCCTCACTCTTGGCACCTTCGCTCTCACACCTGCGTAAAGGAGGCCCGGGGTGTAACCCCATTTCACAGTTAGAGAAACTGAGGCCGGAAGAGACCCGAAGTCAGCGGCCACACAGAGAGAGGGGTGTGGAGCCAAATTCCTTTTGAAAGCTGGGCATGGTGGTGCGTGCCTGTAAGCATCAGCCTATGGAGCGCGGCTGGGACTGGGGATTGCGGTTTGAGTCCTGCCCGGGGCAACATAGTGAGACCTAGTCCCCAAAAATAGCTGAACATGGTGGCGTGCACCTGTAATCCCAGTTACTTGGGACGCTGAGGCTGGGGATCGCTTGAGTCTGTGGTACCCCGGGCAACGAGAGCCTGTAGTTCCACGGGCAAAAATAGCCAGACCTAGTCTCAAATAAAAGAAAAAAGGAAAAAAGCAAATTCCTTTTGAAGCTGGGCATGGTGGCGCGCACCTATAATCCAAGTGCTGGGAGGCAAGAGGTCAGGGATCGCTTGAATTCATGGGTTCAAGACTACCCTGGGCAACATAGCAAGGCCTGGTTCTGGAAAAAACAGTTGGGTGTGGTGGCCGGCGCCTGTAATCCCAGCTACCTGGGAGGTTAGGGCTGGGGATCGCTCGAGTCCACAGGATCGGGACTACCCCAGGCAACATAGCGAGACCTAGTCTCAAAAAAAAAAAAAAAATTCCTTTGGCCCCAGGTCCTTGGACTCAGCTCTCAAGAGTCTCGGGTGAAAAATCCAAGTCACAGAAGCATGGTCCTGACTTCCGGCATGTCCTCCTCAGCTGAACGAGGCAGGACAAGTCTCTGGCTGGGAGGCGAAGACAAGGTCCAGCCCTGCTTCCTCCACAGAGCCTGCTCGCTGTGCGACCCTAGGCAAGGCACTTACCCCTCTGAACCCCAGCTGTGACACCCTCAAAGCGGAGGGCTTTGTGGACCCATGTCTGAAAGGCACTGATCTGCCGTTGGGTTGCCCACGGTCTCTGATCTCCTGGGCTGAGGGAACTTGAAGGCAGCCTGTCCCTGTGGGTCTCCGTGGTCTCTGAGAAGGGCCAAAAAGGATCTCTGTGACTCGCCCAAGGTTACATGCACGTTAGCTGCTGTGAACATCCGGGTCCCTGGAACAGCCCCTTCCTCACAGCTGCCACAGCAGGCAAGAGAGTCAAAGATCAAAGAAATGTAAAAGCTTTACCTTTGGCCCTTGTTTGTTGTTGTTGTTGTTGTTGTTGTTGTTTTTAATCTTTATTTCTTTTCCTTTGAAGCGCACTGGGGTTCTTGGAACACCCTACAGACAGAAAAGGCATGTGGACGTCCTCAGGCCTCCCCCGAGGCTGGTGGCTGTCTCCTGCAGCCCCTGGTGGCTGGCACGGGCACAGAGAGCCCACGGGGTGGGGGTGGGGGGCTTGTTGGACCAGCTGCTGCATAAACAGCCAGCGACTTCAGACAGACTAGAGAATCAGGCGCCACTTCAAAGGCGTGCTGACAGGCGGTGACGAAGGTGGGGGCGTGGAGGTGGCTTCCCCTGGCGAGCCGCAGCCAAGGCTGGACATGCGCTGCTGTGTCCTCACTGAGCAGCAGCGACAGAAGGACAGGTCCTGCCTGTCCCCGCCAGGGAGGAGGCTCTTAGAATATTTGCCAACTCTGAGCTCCAGGGGCCGGGGAGCCTGCTCCGTGGGGAGGTGCAGGGAACAAGGCCCTGGTGAGGGGTCCAGGCCAGGTCTGGCCCTCCCGAAACCAAGCTGTGGTTGTGGAGCTGTGGTGGCCTCAGGCAGAGGGCTGGGCTCTGGCCAGCATGCCCTGCTGAGATGGAGGGGGAAGCCCGCTTGCCAAGCCCCAGCTGCGAGCTGGTCTGGGTGCTGGTCACAGCAGACCTGGGGGCACAGGTTCCCTCCACTTTACAAAGGAGGGAAGCTCACTCACTGGCTCCAGAAAGGCTGTAGGAAATTGCCCTTAAAGGTTGGAGTGGAGCAAAAGCAGGCGTGTGTGCACATCGTGTGTGCATGTCTGTGTGTGCCTACCTGCACATCTGTGCATGTCTGTGTGCATGTATGCATGTATATACATCTGTGTGTATGCCTGTGTGTACACATCTGCACGCACACCTATGTGTGCATGTTGCATGTGTAGATCTGTATGTGCATGCCTATGTGTGCACATCTGGTGTGCATGCTTGTGCGCACACATTGCACACATGTATCTGTGTATATATGTATTTTCTGAGTATAGATATGTGTGTGCACATCTATCTGTGCATGCCTGTGGCCACGTCATGTATGCATGTCATGTATAATGTGTGTGCATCTGTGTACACATCTCTGTGTGATTGTGCACACATGCCATGTACACACATCTGTGTGCACATCTGTGTGTGCATATCTGTGTGTGCATGTCATGTACACATACCTGCACATATTTTTATGTGTGCAGGTATGTCTGTATGCCTGTGTGTGCATGTCTGTGTGTATGCCTAGTATGCACATCTGTGAGTGCATGTCTATGTGTGCGCATCTGTGTGTATGTGTGTGTGCATACCTGCAAGTGCACCCACAGGTGCCTTTAACCTGTGGCACCCATTTCTGGCTCACACCCTGTTAGGTGTATGTAGACCCTGGATCACTCATTCCAGCTCAAGCTCCCTCTTCCCTTTCTTCTCTGCCCATGTCCTATGCCTTGTCCATCTCTCCCTTAGCTCTCTGCCATTTCTCCCTTTTGCCTTCTCCACCTATGCAATTTCCCTTCATCCCTTTGGACTGAAACAGCCCAGATTCCAGGCCTCGCCCACTAGTCCCAGGCACGTGACTACACACAAGGGACCCTCCGAGCCTCCGCTTCCTGTCATGAGTTGGGATGTGTCGCCCTCCCCACATGTGGTGGTGTGGGAAGTGTGGAGCTGTGCCAGCTCACAGGCCCCTGAGGGCCATAGCCCTCCCTCCATTCTCTTCTCCTGCTCCTCTCCTGACATCCTCCCAGCTCGTCTGTGCCTCAGTTTCCTCACCTATGAGGGCAATGGAACCTTGCTCCTAGTGGAGACTAGGAAAGACACATCTAAACAGGGTCTTGGCTTCATCCCCCATGAGCATGTTCCTCTTCATCCTCAGGCTGCGCCTCGCACGGGTCTGCGTGTGCACGCTGAACCGCCTGCCTGCTTTTCGGTGCACAACAGAATATCTCGTCCCATAGGCGGACACCTGGAAACTCCACCCAAAGAGAAACATGGAGGAGAAAATCGCAGAACATTTCCCTCCTGGGACGCTCTCCCCCCACCAGAGGTCACCATGATTCTGCTCGCTGACATGGGCAGCGGAAGCCTGGAGAAACCACAGGGTTCAGACTGCAGGGAGGAGGGAGGATGGGCCTGCAGGGGGCATGGCAGGCAGACTGGCACACGGGGTGGGGGTGGGGTTGGAGGCAGGGTAAGGGGGGTGGAGAGCAGCACAGACTGCATTCGGTGGGAGGCTGGAGAATGCTGGCTGTCAGAGAAGCCCCTCCCAAGCCGGGGGTACCAGGAGACCCCTTCTCCAAGAACATCCCTCAGCCCCAGGGAGAGGCCGGGAGCACAGCCGGTGACCGAGGTCACACGCATCTGGGGGCTCTGGGCGGGGTAGAAGGGGGGCTGTGGGCAGCTGCCGCCCCAGGCCCTTTGATGTGACAGAGATGGAGACACACACACGTCTGGCCATTAATTAATTGTGACTTTCGCGCCGCAGCCACTCGCTATTGATCTCTGCCCGTCTGGAGTGCGCGAGACAATTAGGAGGGCGCACAGCCCAGCGGCTAATTACCCGCGGATGCAAACCGGGCCTTGCAACGCATTAAACTTTCATCACAAAAATAACCTGACGGCCCCCGCCTGCTGGGGCGCAAAGGGGTGCTCTGGAATGGCACCGCCAGTTAGCGCTGGAGATGTTGAAGGCCCCAGGAGGCCACGCTGCCTCATGGCCACAGAAGATGCTGCAATTCTCCTGGGAACAACCCTCCCACCAGTGCTGGGGGGCGGGGGGGCGACCTGGGTTCTGAGCGGGCTCGGGCTGCAGACCCAGACCCATGAGATTAGATAGAGGCCTTAACAGCAGCCAGAGGCTTAGGTGAAGGCCTGGGGCAGTCCAGCCGAGAGAGACAGAGGGAGTCACGTACTCCTGGTGCGGCTCTCAGCCAGGCCTCCGGGGGTTTCGCCACCCACCATGACTGTGTCCTCATTATGGTGTCACCACCCACCTATGTGGGAGACACGGACCCTCATTTTCCAAATGTGGAAACCAAAGCGCAGAGGTCAAGGTGCTAGCCTGAGGACACACAGCCGCATGCGCTCCAGCCCAGGCGAAACTGGGGCTGCCTTAATGCCTCTGTGCTTGGCCAGGGTCTGGTGGGGGGGGCAGCGGTGACATCACCTCTCAAGTCCCCACTTTCTTATCTGGAGGCAGAAGGTGTATTTACCTTGCAGGGAAATTGTGAACTTTTCGTTGTGATTTAACAACCCAAAGCCATAGCGCGACTGCCGGCCTCTGCCATCAGCGTCCAGAGGCCCAGACTGAGCCTCTGGGACGGGGTTCCTGACTCACGGCCAGTGTGCACTGTGAGGAAGCAAGGGGCTCCCACTGGTCTCTTGTCCCCTAAACCTCTCTAAGTTTGGACCCTTTTCTGCATCTTGATGGGTATTTGGGGTCCCTGAGTGGGTCCCTCACTGGTAGGACTTTGAGGCCCTTAGATCGGCCTGATTTTGAGGGTGCCCCTCCATGAGCCTCCCCTGAGAATCTCCCCACCGCCCTACAAGGCAGACAGGTCTATGCCCATAACAGACAAAAACGCCGATGTCACGAGAACGGAGGGAGGAGGCTAGATAGCACGACAAGCTGAGGACCTGGGTAGCCAGGGTCCCAAGCCAGGGCCCTCTGGGTGACTGGGCAGAGCTGGCATCCTGGCCGGGCCCTGATGTTGGCTTGGAACATGCACCCCAAACCCACCAGCCCACAAGCATCTGCTTCCTCTCCTCACAGCCCCCAGAGAGCCCCCACACCTCAGTTTGGCAGGTGCCTGTGGGAACAAAGGGAGGTGAGCCCTGCCCCCTGCATGCCAGTCCCTACCCATGTCTCCCAGCAACTGCCTGTCTGGCTGGAATGAGGCTGGGGAAATCAGGTCAGGGACCCCAGGTGGGGTGGCTCAGAAGCCCCTTTCCTGGGGCAGGAAATAACTGAGCCAAGGGCCATTGGCACTATTACCCTGGTGCTCTCAGCCCAGGTGCCCCAGCAGTGCCCATGATGGCCCTTGGTTTTGGAAGGACGCAGGACAGCTCTCTCCAGGCAATGCCAACCGCCTGCTGATCTTGAAGCTAAGCTCCCTCTTCCCATCCTTCCATTCATTTGATCAAGAGTCACCAAGCAAGCACCACACATCCCTGGAACTTTGAAAACCTCTGCTAGAGCCGGGCACAGCTCTCAAGACATGGCCACACTGGCCACACTCCCCTACTCCACCGACCTGTGAGATGGCCTCTATTCTATCCCCATTTCACAGACGGGTGCACTGAGGCACAGGGGAAGGAAGATGAAGTAACCAGTATGGTGTCACGCAGCCCAGGAGGCACAGGGTGTGAATCGGGATGCTAGATGGCTTCTCCGGCAAGTCAGTGGTGGGATAAGTCAGTGGAGACGGAGAAAGGGGAGGAAATGACGGGGAAGGTACCATTTACCTCATGCTGTGCCAGGCCAGGGAAAGGTAACAGACCTCACTTCCCCCAGGAATTCCCAGTCTGCCAGGGCTGTGTGGCTCAGTCCATTAAATGCCCATCATGACCCTTCTGGACCTGCCAGTCACAGGGACCCTCTCCAGGCATTGCACACGGAACAAGAGGCCTCTTCCCTGGGGACCAGGGACCACTCTGGAGCCACTCTGGAGCCCGTGTCTCTTGTGCCTCTGTCTCTACTCACCCCTAGGGTCCAGCCCCGTCTCAGCCTCCCACCCAATAAAGCAAGAGAAGGCTGCCACTCAACCCTCCTGCCCTGGCCTCGCCTCTGTCATTCTCTCCCCTCCTTCTCTTGGTCTCGGAATTGGCCAACCCCCCTCCCCACCCCTCATCCCACCCCCAGACCTCTTACCTCTACCTCCCCAAGGCTTGCTCAGTTCTAAGGCCCACCCTGAAAGGGGGGGGGTCCTTAACGCTTGTCTAGCTTGAGGAGACAGAGGGCAGTGAGATCCTTGGCTCCTGGTTAACTGTTGGTGTGCAAGCAACCCCCCTAAACTGGACCCTGCAGGGAGGACCCTTCTATCTTCAACAGGCGATCACCTGGACAATATTCTGAAGACAGCTGCTGGCTCCAAGGGAGGGACAGATGAGCCGGCACAGCCAACAGCAAGCAGAGCTGCAAGGGAATCTGTGACTGGCGGAGATGGAAGCTGTTCAGGGCTCTGGGGCAGGAGAGGGTGCTGGCTAGTAGGGGCGCTTCCTGGAGGAGGCAGGCAGAGTCAGCCTTGGTATGGGGTGGCTGCGGTGAACTAAAGAGATGGTGGGGAAGGGTGTGTCAGGTGGGGTGGGGGAGCGACAAAGGCATGGAGCCAGGACGGCGGCCAGATGGCCAGTGAGATGTGGGCTGAGGGGGTGGGGGAGTCTGGTGTTTGCAAAGCCCTTGGCGTGGCCTCCGAGGCGGTGGCAGTGGGGGATTCAGGGATGCAGGAACACAAACATCAAACAGGATCACACACAATAAGTAAAAGGTAGAGGCAACCTGCGTGCCCACGGACGGGTGAATGGATAAAAAAGACATGGCCCTGCAGCCCGTGGAGTATTATTCAGTTTTACAAAGGCAGGAAATTCTGACACATGTTCCCACATGGATGAACTTTGAAGACACTGCACTATGGGAAATGAGCCAGACACCAAAGGACCAACACCGTCTGGCTCCACGGATGGAAGCATCTAGAAGAACAGATGCACAGAGCAGGGTGGCAAGTGGGCTGGGCAAAGCAGAGGAGGGTGGTCACAGCGTGAGGGTACAGGGTTCAGGTGGAAGTGGAAGAGGTTCTGCAGATGGACGGGGCTGAAGGTGTGAATGCGTTGAATGCCGCTGAACTGTCCACTTAGAATGAATAAAATCGGGCCTGGCACTGTGGCACGTACCTTTAATCGCAGCCTATGGAGTGAGGCCAGGACTAGGAATTGCTTGAGTCTGCGGGTTCAAGACCCACCTGGGGCAACACAGCGAGACCTAGTTCCAAAATATAGCTGGGTGTGGTGGCACGCACCTGTCATCCCAGCTACCTGGGAAGCTGAGGCTGGGAATTGCTTGAGTCCATGGTACCCCGGGCAACGTGAGCCTGCAGTTCCCCAGGCAAAATAGTGAGACCTAGTCTCAAAAAAAAAAAGAATAAAATCGTGAATTTTTGTTCGAAATGCTTTGCCATAATTTAAGAAACAGTGGATCTCAAAAGTCCTTCCAGGCATGAAAGATGAGAGGCGGTGTGACCAGAGAAAGCTGGAAGGCTCAAAGTCTGAAGACCCAAATCCAGGCCCAAACAGGGTCAAGGGGGTCAAGGGTGAGCTCCAGTCCAGCTCAGCCACTTCTCAGCTGTGTGACTACAGGCACAAAGCTTGCCTGTTCTGAGCCTCCTTGTTCCCATGTAGAAAACAGATAAATGAGTCGTTTCTATTCTTTTGCAGGGTCAAGACCTAAAACCTCTCATCGTCCTGGAATGCCACCTCCTCCAGGAAGTCTCTCAAGCTTTCTCTACTGGAGCATCTTACCCAGCAGCTCCAACTTGTGCTTTCTCAGTGTCTCAGACACCCCGTGGCCTACTCACTCTGGGAATTGTTTCTGTGTCTGCCTCCAGCAGAATGTAAGTGCTCCAGGGTGAGCTAGACTCATTTTCATTTTAGAATCCTGGGAACCCAGCTTTGATGGCACAGAACTGGAGAAAGTCCAGGCAGTGGAGGGGCACGCAGGCCAAGGCAGGACCTTGGACAGCTCTGTGGGATCAGCTGGGGACCCTGCAGCCAGCAGGGTTTTGTGAGCTTGCTGGGCAATGACTACAGTCCTGCAAACACAAGAAGGGGGCGGGTTCAGACTGTGAGGTCAGCAACAATATTGATGTCAAACATTCTGCCATTCTTCGATGGGCCTGCTGCTTGGAGAAGGTAATTTAGGTAACTAGATGCCACAGTTGTCATCCATGCGACCATGGTCACTGGGTCCTGAGGCTCTGCCAATACTGCACGAGGACCCTGTGGGGACAGCAGTGAGGCAAGAGGGTACAGGAGGGCCTGCAGCAGCACCCTGCCCTGCTCGGGTGCCACAGCAGAGCTGGCCACACTCCCGCTCACCTGCAGGAAGGGGGTGGGACAGTACCACCTTCCTCCGGATGTATCAGAGCTCTTAATACCTTCATGTCTCTGCCACTCATAACAGACTTCATGTCACACCCACTGGGACTTGGGGACTATCCCTGCTCTTGCGTGAGCCTGTGCAAGTCAGGGGAGTAGACTGGAGGCACATCTGGGTTCCAGTCCCAGTTCCACTCTCAAATGAGCGAGACCCTGTGGGTAGTGAGCTCCCCGTCATGGGAGGAATGCAAGCACAGGCTTGCTCTTCAGTTGTCTTCATGACTGTGCACTAGTTCGTGATGCCTCCCAGGGAGCCCTACATGTTGTCTTATTTTAAATGTCATCAAGTCCACACAGAGTGAAATGTACGTAGCTTAAATGCACCATCTGATGCGTTTTAACAAATGCACACCCCTGTGTCGCTGACACCTCAGTTAAGGTATGAAATATCGCCATCTCCCCCCTCCCCAAATGCTTCCTGCCCTGCCCCACCCCTGCACTTTACAGGGCCAGGCTAAACTGAGCTGATGGCCAGAGGGCCCAGGGCTGAAGTTGGCGCTCACACTGGGGATGGACTGCACTGGCGTGATCCTGGGGGGTGAGCACCTCCTTAACCTTTGCTCCCTGGGAACCTCACTCTCCTTACCCTAGTTCCAGTCTGGAATTTCAAAGTAGGAGAGACTATATATGTGGGAGCAGGAAGGTTGCTGCTGAAGCCTTTCCAGGGTCTGTCACAGGCCATCTGAATCCCCAGAGACAGCCCAGGTGAGCAGGAGCCCCCCAAGGCGCTGAGACTTGACCAGGCGGTGTGGGGTCCACTTGTGGTGCTAAAGGGCTAGCATGAAGCTTTCTAGGGACACTCCCCGCTTCCTGCGGCCTACCTAAGGCCAGCCTGTGTCTACTTTACTACTGCGTGGCGCTTGGGGCAAGCCCGGGAAGATGGACTATGACCGCATCTTTCAAAGAAAACTGTGGCTCCAGCAGTGACTGCTCCAAGGTCTCATGGGTAAGGCCTGGGGTGTTCAGATCAAAACCAGTTCCCCCTGAGCCCTAGGTCGACTTCTCTGCCTCTCCCCAGCGCTCCAGGCACAAGGCCTGCAGGTTTCTGGGGACCCTGAAGTTGAGCCCCCACTTCTTCTCTGACCCCTCCAGGACCCCTAAATCTAGGGATCAGGCTCCGGAAGCTGGGGCCACTGTCCCAGGCACCCTTGGTCTGCAGGACTTCCAGCTCCGCCGACTGCCTTGGGCTGGGAGGGGCTGGTGTGTCTACTACGTGTCATTTGCATACTCCTTAGGCGCTGCCTTCCTTCTCCCACCTGCAGCAAACTCCAGGCTGATTAGTTCTCCCCACACTCAGAGTTAATTACTCTCCTGCACAGACTGGGTGTTTATTTGTAATCAGCAGAGACTGGGGAGGGGGAGGAGTGGGGGAGGGGCAGAGGGAGGGGGAGGGCGGGCACAGCTGTCCTCAGACAGCACTGGATGCAGCTCCCGGAGAGAGAAGTGAGCGGGAGCCCCCCAAACCCAGGTCTGTCCCCACCCACCCACCGTGTGACCTGGGAAGAAAGGCGGTTGGTCCAAGGAGGAGCTGAGGAACCATTACCCCAGAGATGCTGGAGGATAGAGGTGGAGACACAGGATGTTACTGTGAAGAGAGGAGCCTGGGAAGGCGACAGGCGGAGACAGGGCACATGGCAGCGTCCTGTCCTCTGTGCCTGGCACCCCCAGCCCCCAGGGACCAGGCTGGTGGAGGGAGTCCTGGCCCCAGAGCCTGCGCCATCTCCCCTTGCTGTGTGACAGGGGGAGCACGCTGTCCCTCTGAGCCTGTTTTCCATCCAACCCCGGGCGGGAGTGGGGGGAGGAATTGAGAGCCAGGCAGGGGCCCTGGAAAACAGAAATCTTGTTTCAGCCCCCCTGGCCCCTGGGGCCTGCTCCCCACTGGTCAGATGCTATTTGTTAAGCCCAAAGGGGCGGGCAGGTCCAGCCAACTAGCCCAGGCCGCTAAGACCCTCCATTGCCGGCAGGGCTCCCGAGGGGTGCAGGGGGCGGGCTTGGGTACCTGGGATACTTAAGACCGATGTCTCCCCCCCAGAGATGCTGCTGCAGCCGGAGAGCAGCTGGGCCGGGGTAAGCAGCTCCCCAGGGGACCCCGACCCCAGGAAACTGCTGCTCTGGCCCAACGCCTCCTGGACCACAGACAGGGACATCCAGGCCCAGGGTATTGACCTGTCCAAGGGCCCCCTGCAGGGCTGGGCTAGAACCCGGGCCCTGCCTCCTGGCACAGCAGCCTCCTGATGAAAGGCTGGTTTGAGTCCCGCCCGGGTTCCCGCCCGGGGCAACTCAGCAAGACCTAGTTCCAAAAGTATAGCTGGGCGTGGTGGCACACACCTGTAATCCCAGCTATCTGGGAAGCTGAGGCTGGGGATTGCTTGAGTTTATGGTACCACGGGCAATGTGAGCCTATGGTTCACTAGGCAGAAACAGTGAGACCTAGTCTTAAAAAAAAAAATAATAGTCATTTAAATAGGTCCAGGCCAGGGCACTACCCACACCCCAAGAGCCTTGAGGTACATGTTTTGGGGTGAGAGTGGCACAGAAACTTCAGGACCTGTGTCTGCAGGCCTGCCTCACACCCCAGGAGACCCTCCTGGTCTCAACACCTCACCCCTGAAGAGGGCTCTGGTTGTTAAAAATTTACTTGGGGCCGCAGGTAATACATGAAGTCACTGGCACTCAATTGATGAAAGAGAAATCTCTTTCATGGTAAAGGCAAGATTGATAGCACGGGCATGGTGGTGCATGCCTGTTATCCCAGCTACCTGG